>OU426996.1:8167007-8212007 GCA_911387935.1 Dolichovespula saxonica
GTGAAATGCGCTCGTATTTTTACACCCTGCATATGTATGTTCATGTTGTGCGTGTATTCTTTACGAGAGAAATGTCTTTTTTTAGGGTAGCATAGGGATTACACATATATATATATATATATATATATATATATATATATATATATATATATATATATATATAAAGGGAGGATAAGAATGGATTACTGGTTAACCACTTTCGTTGAAAGGGAAAATAATTGGACAGGAAATAATACTAAGGGAATGTTTTTTCTTCTTTTTCTTTATATATATATAAAGAAAAAAAAAAAAAATATATATATATATATAATTAGGCCATCATGAAGGCCATATGAAGTATGTAATATGTTCTTTACGATAGAATATCTTTTTCTTTTTAATTAAAATAAAAAATAAAAAATAAAAAATATATTATATTTATATAAATAAATGTATACACACACACACATATATATATATATGTTTTTTATATAATCAACATGAATCGAAAACTTGGATACATGGTACATATATTGGATATGACATTTTTAACTTATATCGGTGTATAGATTTATTTACCCATTGTAGCATTGACACGGATTTATGAATCACCTTCCATACAATAAAGAGAGAAACGATAAGAATCCCGGTTACTTTCTCTCGATATTCGACCAAAAAGTTGACACACGATTTTTTTTCTTTCCTTCCCTTTTTTTTTTTTTTGTATGGAAACAATTCGAATCGTTCGACGAAAAATTCTGTTCGAAAGGAAAGGTTTGTAGAGTAGGGTGAAATGTATGAAAAAAAATTTTTTGCTTGTCTTTTTCCTTTCTCTCTCTCTATCTCTCTCTCTCTCTCTCTTTTTTTTTTTTTTTTAGTATCATTAGACCGTTATGAGAGTACGTATGCGTTCTTTATGACGAAAGATCTTTTTTTAGGATATGAGAAATATATATATATATATAAAAAGGGGAGGATAAGAATCGCACGTAACTACGACTTTCATTATTTTTGTGCGTCGTATCTCCTCTCTCTCTCTCTCTCTCTCTCTCTCTCTCTCTCTCTCTCTCTCTCTCTCTCTCTCTCTCTCTCTCTCTCGTGCCCTCCCGGGAGGAGCTTATTTTTGCTCGCACGTCGATACGATGTCGACGTTGATAAATCGAAACGCGATGTTTCTGGAATACGTAGCTTTGCTTTTGTGTTTTACTTCTCCCGCGCGTGGAAACGAAAATAACCGAGAGCGAGAGAAACATACCGACGGAGATTCGTAAGATGCATTTTTATTGTTCTCCCATTGGCTATATTTAACGTACGAAATACACGAGCAAGGTTAATAGATTGAGTCGCGAGTTTTACGAATTTTTTGAACGACCAAAAAAAAAAAAAGAAAGAAAAATAGACAAGAAAAGAAAAAGAAAAAGAAAACAAGTCCTTCGAACACTTCGTACCTCTCTGTTTCCTCCTCCTCGCGTTTGCCTTGCTAATTTTTATTTTTATTTATTTATTTATTTTTTTTATTTTATTTTTATTTTATTTTATTTCTTTTCAATTGTTTGCTTTCTTTCTAACCCTTTACCGTCTATCTTCTTCTCCCTCCCCCTTTGAAATTTGTGACCCAGCTCGATTGGAATTTTACGCGAACGTTAAACCTTACGCCGTTTATACAAGATGTAAATTTAATTTGTCTATTGGTGTTATTAACGATCAGGCGTTGCTCGCATAAGTATAGCATATTAACACGGGGTGGCACGTGTTTATTAGATACCGTTTAATAAACGACGACGAAGGAGAAATTAGTTTGCGAGTTGCGTTATTTTTAATTCTTTTTATTATGCTGCTCTTCGCGTGCTATCTCTCTCTCTCTCTCTCACACACACACACACACACACACTCTCTCTCTCTCGGATAGTTCTAAAAATAGCAAGACAAACAGAATGAAAATGAAAGAGTGTTAAAAAAAAAAAAGTTATGGAAAAGAACAAAAAATTTATCTGGGCGTGTACCACTTTTCCTAATTAACAATTCAATTTACTTTATTTTAATGTTATCACGAAATGACGTCACGGAATGACGTCACGGAATGTCGTAGAGGAATGCAAACATTTAAGAATTTAAGAATTGTTATGTAATCGTGTGTTGTACAATGCGTGAGATGATTCGAATTTGGCGCCGTAACGCCATAAAGGCGCTACAGGCGCGAAATTCAAACGAACGAACGTATTAAGAGAATATCGAATTAATAGTTTTATGACGGTAGAGATAATTTTATGACGGTCAAAAGTTCCAAGGGGATTAATAAAAAATCGATTACTCTTTCTCTCTCTCTTTTTTTTCTTTTCTTTCAAATCGTAAAAAAAAAAAATATCTAATCTCGTACTTTCACAATCGGGGAAAAAAACAAAATTAACCTTACCGAGTCTCGACAAGGAGTAATCGTTTTTTAAGAATCGCCTATGAAACCTTTGGATCCAATCCCGTATCATTAATCCTTATCACTCGTACCAACGGTGATGCGTGCCAATTATACTTCATTTCTTTTCTATATTAGCGTTTACGTAAACTTTGTGTAAACGTTTTTATTATCGAGCAACAATTTTATAAAAACGATATAACATATTTCGTTAACGCGTTAGTATTCCCAAGCGAAATAATACTTCTCTGTGACAAGATAAAATATTATTTGGAATATAGAAAATGAAGATGTAATAAACACACAAGGTATCTCGTTTCCAAATAAGAAAAAAAAATAATAATTGATTATTCTCGGTTATACTCAGTAATACTAATTGAAGATGAATATATAATTATTTATTTGAAAAAATAAATGATTATATTCGATCATCAATCGATCAATTCGAAGTCTTCATTTGCGTGATACGTTTCAAAATGGCTTTATACGCGAAGGATCCATTTTACAATTAACAATTTAATCAACATTTGCAATCGAATATGCCACGGTTAATCCGC
The DNA here is from genome assembly GCA_911387935.1 of Dolichovespula saxonica. NCBI lineage: Eukaryota > Metazoa > Arthropoda > Insecta > Hymenoptera > Vespidae > Dolichovespula > Dolichovespula saxonica. The sequence continues at coordinate 8,169,954 of OU426996.1, forward strand.
GTTCGAATTTGAGCGTGTATCCATGCAAGGGATTTTCGTATAAACGATATTACGGCCTTACGACATCCGATAGAAAAAATTTTCGGGGTAGGGGAAGGGGGGGGGGTAACACGTCCGTAATTACGTGAACATTGAAACGAAGGACGAATTTTAATCGATATCGCACAGTCCACTTGATTATTTTGTTCCTCCGTGATTGATTCGATTTTATGGACGTTTTTACATTTCAAAATTTACTTTTTGCAAGATCAACTTTTGGCTAAATTAAATTCACCCGTTCGCGAATAAAATATTTCGACGACGTTGTTCTCTTAAACTCTCGTAACAAAAAGAATATCAAATGAGATATTTATTTTCGAGAAATTCGTCATTTTATTACGTGCAACGGAATGATCTAAATACGTGAAATACTTACGTGCATAATAATACTTACGTACATAATAATAATTATCAAATCATTACACATGGTATTCATAATGTATGTATGAGCATAGTACGATGACTGTATGTAGATAATAACGTACGTACGTACATAACTTTATCTATAATAGTTCTCTTGAAGCAGCTGGCCATAATATAATATACTCATATACATATTCAAGTAATAAGCGTTACATTTCTCTACACTATGGTAAAGTAAAATCACACAGCAATTCAATTATTTACTAAACGTGTAGTTGTCAAGTCTCCGGGCAGGCATCAGTTATATCGTCATATTATTTCGCTTGAAGGCCTTACAATTTACGTGGAAAATAATTTACGGAAATTTTCTGTTAATTTGTAATATTAGATTGGAACGAATTAATTAACTCGTTTATTGTTATCCGGATAATTTTGTTAATCTTAGTAGTACAAACTTTTCATTTCGAGCGATCGCAATTTCTTTTTTTTCGAAATATTCCTTCGTTACCGTTTATCTCAAAATTATGAAGGACGATGATCCGAAGAAAGGAAATTTGTCAAAATAAAAAGAAAAAAAAAATAAAACAGAAAAAACACGATTTGCAAGGTGAATTAAATTCGATCAGCGAAAGATTGAATTCGAGTTGCGAGCGGTTGTATATTCGATTTGCAAATGGTTGAATTTGATTTGCGAATGAAAAGAAAAATAATAATAATAATAATAATAATAATAATAAAATAAAAAATACAAACATTAAATTTGTATCTCAAAACCCGTATAGAGGAATCCTGTAATTGGGTCCCCTTACAAACCGTATCGATAGCGATCGATCGATCGATCGATCGATCGATCGAGAGAAAGAGAGAGAAGTGTCGAGTTGCGATTAGCGAGAGTGTTAAAATTCGAAGTACATAAAAGCAAAAAAAAAAAAAGGAAATAAAGAGAAAACAAAAATTGGATTTGTAGTCGAAAAAAAAAAAAAGAAACTGTATGACGAGACACACGAGGCAATAGCATTTCGTTTACACGGGATGTATCGTATGTATAGCAAAGAGCCGGCATATCCAAGAGAGAGGTCAACATACCGTTACCGACTCGGAGTACCCGTCTTCTTCTTCTTCTTTTGCTTCTTCTTCCTCCTCCTCCTCCTCCTCCTCCTCCTCCTCCTCCTCTTTCGTCTTTTTCTTCTCTATTTCGCCGAGTGCAGCAAGCACTCGTGTTCATTTTCTATCCTCCTCCTTCATTTCCTCCTCTCTATCTCTCTCTCTCTCTCTCTCTCTCGTTTTCCCTCCTCCACTACCTCTACCCCCATCTCCACCTCCACCTATTCCCCTCCATTTCCTCCTCTTTATCCTCCTTCTCCTCCAACCCTTCCTTCTTCTCTTCCTTTCATTCTTTTCTTTTTTCTTTTCTTTTCTTTTCTTTTTTTTTTCTCTTCGAAGTACGAAGTACGAAGTACGAACGCCCACGCGAACGCGTACGAATGCGTAATTATCGCGACGATACGCGAGTATGTATGTATATGTATGCATGTATGTATGTATGTATATATATATGTGTATGTATGTATGCATGTATGTATGTATATATGTTGTATGTATGTATGTATGTATGTATGTATGTATGTATGTATGCATGTGTGTATGTATTTACGTACGTACGTACGTGCGTGAACGTTCAACCGGCCGGATAGGAGATTCAGTCTCTGGATCCACAGAGAGATCGAGAGGTAAAATAGCAGCACCGGTGTCAGAAGAATTCCGTTATGCGTTCACGTTGTCTCGGCCCTTTGACGTATAAAAATTTTTTATACATTACGACATTATTACCTCCTGTTCGACTATTACGTTTTTCATATGTCTTCATTAATTATATACATTGTAATTAATTAACATATTTTTATATCGATCGAATTCTTATCGGTACTGTAGCTCCGTTCTATTTATGATTCGATCGTTCAAGAGCTCGTCGTTTAAACGTGATTTTCAAATTTTATATAATATATTTTACGTAATATGCATTGTTATTGTTTGTTATTATCTATATCGCGTGGAATGTAGCAAGTGAATATCAAGGAGTAGATATTATAATTATTGTTTCTGTTATATACGATATTGTGTGTTATGTAAAATGTAGTAAATTAAATGTTGGATTAGGAGCAATATAATTGTTTTTAATTAAAGGATAATTGATATTAAAAAATTAGGCTATAAGGGAAACAGAAAAAGAGAGAGAGAGAGAGAGAGAGGGAGAGAGAGAGAGAGAGAGAGAAACAATTAATAAAACATAACTCAATTTCTAAATATTAAATATTAGGTTAAAAACAATTATATTATATTATATTTATATATATATATAATATCATATTTTATATAACATTTTTTTTTTTTTTAATAATACTGATACGTTAAATCGAGTTAAAAGAAATCTCTAACTTTTGAAAGTTGCTTCTAACTTAACAAAGCGAAAGTCGTTGAGTAATTCTACTCCAATTCGAGTTTCTTAATTGGTGTATGATTCATAATTACTTACGAAATACAATCGATTGGCAAATAATTTCGTATATTCTTTTCTTCTTTTCTTTTTTGTTTTTTTTTCTGTTTCTTTTTTTTTTTTCGTCACAATCGAACGAATTAATTCCTACGTTAATTTATTTTACTTTTTTTTCAGGTGCGAAGAGGCGACGGAGGTGGAAACGCATCATCAGCAAACAGCAGCAACGACGATGGGCGTCGCTGAGGATGACACACCGTCTTCGCTGACTTCTCATCCCAACTTGAACACTAATAATCCCGGCCAAGAAGGTATGTTACTTAGAGAGAACACTAGAAAAGAAAAAAAGAGAAATAAACGTATCTCTCTCTTTTGTTTTTCTCTTTTCGTTTGACATCAGTTTTTGCTTTTTCCTCCAATTTAATTTATATCAAAGAATTCTCTTTGACCGTTAGGAGTACAAATAAAGCGAATAGTAAAAATAATTGGTTTGAAATTCACGAACCCCCGACGATCGTTTGAAACCAAATAATACTTTTCTTTTCTTTTCTTTTCTTTTTTTTTTTTTTTTTTTGTAGACCGTAATTAAAAATTAATTTAAAAGTTTCTATTACGAAGTAGGAAGAAAAGTTTCTCGACGATTTTAAGAATCAATAACGCGTATATCGCGTGACCTTTTTGGGTTTCGTTTGTTTCCCAATTCTAGGAGGAAAAAACAATTAAATTAATCCGTAGAGAATCAATTAACTCGAAGAAAATGAAAGAAAGTAATCGATCTTCAAAATCTTCTAGAAATTTTGGCCGATATTGCATTTGTACAGATTCACCTCTCGGATAGTTTTATTTATTTATTTATTTATTATATATTTTTCTTTTATTTTCACAGTAGTCTTTAATGAATTTTTAAGACAAAAGGAAAGAGATAAAGAGAGAGAGAGAGAGAGAGAGAGAGAGAGAGAGAGAGAGAAAGGTTGGGAATAAAGAAAAATATTCTGGAAAGTGGAGACAGAATAGCATAACACTTTTTAACGATCCTTCCTTCCCATGGCACGCGTTCCGCATTAGATTATGATCGCGAAAGGTAACGAGCTGTGAGTAAATAGAAATATCTTATCTTATATATTTTATTTTCTCTTCTCTTTTAAAGCGTCTCTACGTAGCTTGCTCCTTGAAAAACCACTGTCACGTTTCCCTCTCTGTTTTCTTTTTTTTTTTTTCTATCTTTCTTTCTCTCTCTTTTTATTATACAGTTTTCACAGAATTTACAAAGTCCGACGACCGGTCTGGCAAGGACTTCAAATTGCATTCAAACTTTTAGTTTTCTCGAATCTTAAAAGAAAATTTAATGGCATCTCGTAAACTTCAACCTTGTCATATATATATATATACGCATATATGCGTGTGTACATAAGTATATATTTTTCGTGCTACGTACTTTACGCAAGAATAAAAAAAAAAGACAAAAAAAAAAGAAAGAAACATATTTCTCGTAACGTCTCGAATATCGTTTCGCGAATTATTCATCGATTTGTTTTTATTGTTGTTATTATTATTTTTTATTTTATTTTATTTTATTTTATTTTATAGTTTCGATAACAACGTACCACTCTTTCGTAATTCTCGATATACCGTTACACACACACACATATATATATACGAGTAAACAATATTAATATTTTTTGTTTTTAATTTTATTTTTACTAGACAATGTTGAACTAATAGTTCTCTCATACCAGTGTAGTTTTAATACGCATTACCTTATGTCCGACTAAACGACACCAATGTTTCTTTTGAAATTTTACTTTTATCATCATTCGTTATACTCCTCCTATATATCGTATTGTCTCGACGGAGTCCAATAAAGTCTAACCAATTTTGACATTACTTATCGGCCAGTGCATAATATTATTTAATAATTTCAATGTACGTTTGCAAAAAAAAAAAAAAAAAAAAGAAAACGTTATAAAAATGATTCCTCAGGCAGTACCGTTGAAATTTTCATTGGTAAATAACAGTTTGAAAACATTCAATATGAGTCTTACACAACGTCGTAGCTTCGATTAATAGGTTTAGAAAAGGAAGTTTCTAGGACATGCGTTGTGTTCCGTGAATCGCCATTTACGTTTAAACATAGTTATTTGAGGTAAACCTAACGTGGAACACAGGAAACATTCGATAACGTTCGATACATCGAACGTTACTTTATAAGGCTAAAAGTCCTTCGATTTTCTTTTTTCTACGTTCTCTTTTCATTGTTTTTCTTGTTTTTTTTTTTTTTTTTTTTTTTTTTGTATGTACTTGTCGCGTTTTATTTATTACTCCTGCCTTTTTCTTTTCTTTCGTTTCTTAACTTCCTCGCCCTCGCGTTATCACGCCAATTATAACGATCCCGTTCTATTTTTCGAAGAAACACGAAAATTAAAAATCTCTTCGAAATATATTCGATACTTCGGGGCGACAATTTTACATTTTAACACTTTCACCGGTCGATATTTTCTCGCGGAAGCGAGTTGCGAGCCTACGCATCTCGATGAACAGCCAACTTATTCCTACCTACATGCCTGCCTATGTTTATATTTTCTATGATTCTATTGTTCCTATGCACGATGTGCCAGTTAACAAATATGGCGTACAAAGGAGCGTTATAAGATGGAGGAAACGATTCGCGATCGTTGATATCTATCGGCTTGTTAAAACTTTATAACGCACATCCTTGAAAACGTGTAATACGCTTAGGACACATACGTGCACGTTGGTACTCTTCTTCCTACTTTCGATCTTTTCTTAACGATTCGATCTATCATTAAAATTTACGATCTTATTGTTCGCCTGTATTGAATTATTATTATTATGTTGTTACCGAAACGCATGCGTTACAAAACAAATACTACATGACTTTTACGTTTCATTCGTAATCGAATTGGGAAGGACTTAACTGTAATATTCGATAACGCGTTAAATAATTTCCATTCCTTTTTTTTTTCTTTTTTTTTTTTTTTTTTCTTCAAATGTGAAGGAATATCACGGAGCGTCTAAAAACTTAATGGCGATCAACTTTAATTCGTCCCATCTCGGGTTCGTAATTATCATTCATAACATAAACTGTTTCGTCTGGTATATTCTAGTCACGTCTAATGCCGATTAGAACCTAATACCCACATAAACGCGTACATATTTCGTACGCTCGTACAACTTTTATATCTTGACGTATCGCGAACGTGAATGCGATGCGAACTAAATAAAATACAAACAAAAAAGGAAAAAAAAGAAGAGAAAAAAGGGGAAATAAAAAGTAACAAGTGGGGTTGCTATTTTTTGGGACCAGTATTTTAAAGCGCATTTTAATCGGGGGTTTTTTCAAATAAATGATCATTGTTATACCGAGATTAAAAATATAAAAAAGAAAGAGTACAGTTAGTATTTTAATCAAAATATTTATAAACATAATAATTCGATCGGTATTTTAAATAGACGATCAGTATTTATAATAAGATGTAATCTTAACATTTCATTATTTATGCTTTCCATTTGTAAAATATCACGTAATGATGATATTTAATTAGAAATACTGATCGAAATATTCGTAAATATTGATCATTTATTTTACATAATACTTGCTCGAAAAATATGTCTAATTAAATTTAAAATTCAAATTTTTTCCTTTTCTCTTTTCTTTAAATTTAATCGAAATAAATTTAAATTGAGTCGAAAGTACTGACGAAATAAATAGAAATGAAAAGGGTTAGTATTTTCTTTTCTGTCGTTTCCTTGACCCGAAACTATCAAACAAATGCCATCTTTAGAAGATGAAGATGATGATAATGATGATGAAGATGATGATGATGAAGTGTCAGATCACGAAGCGGAAAAACAAAAGGGAAGGCAATAACAACGTTTCTGTATTTTGAACTGTATCGGTTATTTACATAGGAAGCGATTCGAATCCAGGTCGAAGTTAATCTTTCCGCAAAAGTTCCTTTCTGCTTTCTCCGAGGAAGTGACAAGAGAAGGAGAATATATATATATATAACTTAGTTTAAATAGTTCGTCGATCGTTTCGTACAATCTAGAAGAAGATGGAGAAGAAAAGAGATTAGGATCGTATAGATTTTTTTAATTGAAACGGACTCGTTTTACTTCGTTTCACTTATGTAAATAATTCGATTCGAATACGTTAGATATTCGATTAGATTATTCCTTTAGATAATCGGAATTTTGTTGAGAAGTATTTTCTTTTTTTCTCTCTCTCTCTCTCTCTCTCTCTCTCTCTCTCTCTTTTTTTTTTCCATTCTATTTCTTTTTTCCTCGCTCTTCTATCACGTATTAATTTCTTTTAGAGATAAAAGCGATATCGAATACTCTTCGAAGTTCCACGAAGTTCCGTTTATCAGGGTCAATTTAAATTTGGTAATAATAAATAAATAAATAAATAAATAAATAAATGTTTGTTTATATGTAGTTACAAAAAAAATATATATATATATAAATATCGCGTATATTTTAAATATGATACATGTAAATATACGTATGTATGATTTTTAGTCTTGATGAAAACAAATTGCATGTAAATATTTTGTAATAATAAATTATATATTAGTACACACACATATATATATATATATATAATTACACACACATACATATATATATATATATTTATTTAAAATCATTTTTGTATTGTGTTCTATTTAAAGAAAATAAAAAGAAAAAGATCGTCGATTCGATACCACCGTTATGTGCAGATCAAATCGCATTAGACTATATCATTACATTGTTACTATTATGAAGACACACACACACACACACAGGCAAACGCAAAATGTGCAAAGATTCGCATGACTTAAAACACTTACGTAATACGTTTAATATTTATTATTATTAACGTTCGCAAATTAATATAATGAAGTTAAGAGTTACAGGCATGCTAACGGTATTATACTCCATTCCGATGAGCCACTGTTAGTTTCTAATATTACGTTTTCAAAGGGATATCTAAACAACTTCTTTTCATTTTTATTTATTTATTTATTTATTTATTTATTTATTTATTTATTTATTTATTTATTTATTTCTTTTTCTTTTTAACGAGAAAAACATATTAAATTCTAAGAGGCACGTAAGTGTGAAGTAATTTAGACACAATGCTAACTCTAATGTATCCGCCGGAAGTGGAAGAGTCCTGTCAAGAGAGTTTTCATACCTTTATTCTTCCGCTCTTGACAATTCTCTCTCTCTCTCTCTCTCTCTCTCTCTCTCTCTCTCTCTCTCTCTCTCTTTCTCTATCTCACTACCTGCACCCTTCCTTTCCCTTACACGCACTCCACCCTCTTATACCCTATCCCCTCTTGAAATTGGATATTATTCAACGTATGGGGTATTGTTCGTTCGAGGAAACGAACGAAATGGAAAGTTTTTCAAATTGTCTTACTTCACTTTTAAAATGACGAGTACAAACGATTCAACGAGATCGCAATTTCTCATTCGTTTTGTTCCTTATTTTATTATTCTTTCTGTATTTCTTTTTTTTTTTCATCGTTTGATTATTATCATTGTCATTATTATTTTCTTCTTTTTTTTATTTTTTTTATTTTTTTTTATTTAATCGCATCGAATCCCATTTTCCCGTGAATTCATCAACAACACGAGGCGAGATTCACGGTTTATTATAATGTTTGGGGTGCTCTAGATAATGCAGACAATTGCCTTTCTACGAATTATTCCTTGTCCTTTTGAATTGTTTATAAGACGGTTATTACGGCTATACCGTCCTCTCCGTCCTGGTTTTATTAATAACGTAAGACGAGGTTCACGTTTTATTATAATGTTCGGCGTTATTTAAACAATGCGGATATTTGCCTTCTCATAGATTCTCTCCGTACCATCGAATTTCTTTCTTTTTTTTGTTTCTTTCTCCCTGCCCTCCTTCACCCTCGTCCTATCCTTTACAAAATTCAATTGAATTTCTACGACAACGAAAATACCTGTGGTTCGTGATATTCTTCGTGATTTTCTTTCTTCTTTTTTTTTCAAAAAAAAAAAAAAAAAAAATGAAAAAAAATTGCTCAGATCGACGTAGAGCGAGGGAACAAAATTTTGAAACGTTCGTTAATCACAAAATGGCACGTTCATAGAAACCGCCCTTTTCCCACATTGAGCACCTCTTCGAATTATCGAATCGTCCTATAAATTATAAAATCGCTTTACGATTTATTTCAAGCGCGATTTAAGTCGAACGACAATGGGCTACCAACTGTGCAATGAACTGCAAAAGTAAATTTTCTAAAGTGGCTTACGTAGGTGTTAACAAGTAATGATAAAGTTAATAATGAAGGATCAAAGCCGACGATTAGATGATGTTTAGGTGAGATTTAACGAAGCTTATCCGACTGATCCGCGCCATGTTTCAGGAAAATTGCTATAATACACACACACACGCACACACACGCACAAAGTGTTGATGTTACTCGGTTTTGTTATGCCGGTCATTGTTTCTTTGGTAGGACGAGCGAGCGCGTTAACGTTATCAGAGTGGAAATCCGGCTTCAACTTACTCGTCTAACCATTCTAATGATTTTCCTAGATCGCGGAAACGTCCATTGCTATTATACTACTATATATATATATATATATATATATATATATATATAGTCGTTTCTTTATTTTTTCATTTCTTTCTTTCTTTTTATTTTTTCTCTTTTGGAAAATAGTTACAAAGGTGGATTAATAAATGGTTGTTTGCATGCCACCAAAAGTCTGTAATATTTCAACCTACTATTTGTGAACGTAGTATATGCATGTATTATATCTATGTCTGTATATATAGATATATATAAGTACGTATGTATGTATGTATGGATGGATAGATGGATAAGGGAACACTGCAGTATTTTAGTTAGGTAGGACTGCGTCTTGAAACGTTGCCAACAGTTCACCCCCTCCCTCCCCCAACCCCGACCATAACTCCCCCTCGATTTTTCATCCCCTGTAGGATGGTAAACTCGTGTAAAATCGCCTTCGAGCCAAACCACCCAACTTATTTTCCATTACGTAGGTCTTCTGGGTCAAGTGTATGTCCCTATGATCATCGACGTTCGACGAAGGTCAACTTTCTTTACTGACATACAAATTTTCTTGGTTGAATTTTATTCGGTTAGCTGGCATTCCTTCGCACGGGAAAAGTTTTTCGAGCGCTCTATTTCCCCTTTTTTTTCTTTTTCTTTTTTTTTTTTTTTTTATCGTTTCCTTCTTTTCTTTCTTACGATTTTTCTATATAAATAATAATAATAATAATAATTATTTAAAATAAATAATTATTTAAAAATAAAAATATTTATATAAAAATATTTATTCCATCTATTTCTTCATTTTATACATATATATTTGCTTTTTATATTTTATAACTATTATTCAAAAAAAAAAAAAAAAAGATCAAAAAGTCTAGATGGAACTTTCATTCAAAGATCGTCATTTCTAATATATGAATTACAAAAAAAAAAAATAAAAAAAAATAAATAAAAAAAAGAAAAGAAATTGTTTACGTGTAAGTGTAAGGGAAAAAAAAACGAGCGATTGTTAACAATTCTTTTATATAAATAATTACTGAATTTGTTTCATCATATTATTAATATATATATATATATTAATATTGCATATTTAATTATTCTAAAGAAATATTAAAGATAGAATCGAGCTTACTTTCGAAAGTGGTTTCTTTATCGTTAGAAATTTCCCTTCCCGTATGTGTGTGTGTTACGCTTGCGTACGTGTGTGTGCCCCCCCTCCTCCCGTACACTCCAGTAATTAACGTTTTATTACAAGCCTAGAAAATAAATGTATAATCTCGTTAACGAGTCCGACGTTCGATGTTCGCCGCGTTGTATGTAAGTACATACATATATATATATATAATATATATATATATATATATATATATATATATATATATATATATAATATGTACGTACATAGATATCTGCATGACGCAAGAAAACAGCCGTCGAAAGTCGTTCGTTGCCTCTTCGAGCGTGAGTTTTAAACTTATGGACGATGTTAGAGTGGGAGAAAACGTTTCTCTATTATCAATAAATCGAGTAAAAATGACTTACGATGTTATATCTTTTATTGTTACGATATCGTTAAAATAACGTTACATTTGGAATTTTAAAGATCCGATCGGTGATCCCGTTTACAATTTCAATTGTCTCTTCCTTCTTTTTCTTTTCTTTATTTTTTTTTGGCTTTTTCTTTCTGTCTTTTTTTTTTGTGTGTGTCCTTTTTCTTCTTCTTCTTCTTCTTACGTTAGTCGAACGTAGGCGTGTACCGTGAACGAGGAGAAACCTACACGTAGCTTTAATTAGTCGTTAACACGACGTCAGTACCGTAATTACCGATTTTAAATCCCCACTTTCTTCCTTTCCATTCCCTTCCTTCCTTTCATTTCTTTTCCTTCGAACCGAAGAATAGAAATTTTCTATCGATTTGTCATTCTTTCACTCGGCCGCTCTTCAAATATGATTTTCTAACGATAAACGTACTTCAACAGATTCGTGAACCGTGTCTAATGATCCTTTCTTTCTCTTTTTCTTGATTTTTCTTTTTTCCTTATTCCTCTTTCCTTCCTTCCTTCCTTCCTTCCTTCTTTCGTCTTTTCCCCCTTCTTTTTTTCTTTCTCTTTTTTTTCTTCTTTTCCTCTTTCTTTCCCTTCGCACGCACGTGGCTACTTGTGTACATGTATATATTTTTTTTTCTTTTTTTTTTTTTCGATTGACGAAACAATTTCTTTGAGAGAAGAGAGAGAGAGAGAGAGAGAGAGAGAGAGAGAGTGAGTGAGAGTGAGAGAGAGAGAGAGAGAGAGAGAGTGAGAGTCGCAGGTATATACATACTTCAAACTCGCCTTCGAAATATCCTACTTAATCGCGTGCGAACGCCCGATCGATATATGCGGGCTTGTAAGAAATACGCATTGTGTTTCCTAGCTAATTTTGCATGCATTATGCAACGGTAAAAGCATCTATGTACCCTTCGGTACCTTTACGGGCAATATGATTCATCGTATATGGCGCTCGATATCCAAGCGAACATAGAACGCGAGTACGTGCAATTATATATATATGTATATATATATATATATATATATATATATATATATATATGTATATAAGAAAAGAAAAGAAAAGAAAAGGGAGGGAAAAGAATGGGAAAAAAAAAAGAGATATTCTTTCGCGTCACGTATTTACCCATTCAGTTGGTAAATTAGATTAGTGATTTGTATTCTTTTCTTTTTGTTTTTCTTTTTTTTTTTCATTAATATTTTTTTCTTGTTTTATTTATCTTTTCATTTATTTTTATTTTATTTTTTTCTTTTTTTTTTTTTTTATATTTTTTCCCCATACTTCGTATAAATTCGTTTAGATTAACTGAACGAACGTCGCGTTGATTAAATTTCGTTGGAATTTTGCTGTAATTTGGTTAGAACATTTTTTCTTTTTTTTTCCTCTTTTTTTTTTTTTTAATTAATTAATTAATTGGGTTAGTAGACAGTATTTTCACAATGTACATATCGTACAATTTTATATATGTATGTTATATATTATATGATATCGGATAATGTTATATGCTCTTCGTGATATATATAATGTATATATATATATATATATATATATATATATATATATATATATATTTGTATATATATTATTATATACATATTCTATATAATATATTTTCTATATTATACGATATTATATACGCATTGTATATATTATAACACAATACTTTATATTAGTATAGTCTAATATTATAAATATATAAGTATAGTATATTACTATATAAATATAATTTTATTATTTGTATATATATATATATATTTTTTTTTTATTATATAACATTAATAGTTCTTATCGACTTAACTTATAAGCAAGTAAAAGCAATATTACAAATTAATAAATAACAAAAAAAAAAAAAATCATTACGAATAATATCTTTTAAACAAAATCTCAACGAAACATTTGTAATAATTTTTAATTTTACGTAGTTATTACATTGAATCGGAAATACGTTTTATTTTCTTTTATAAAATTTTATAAATATTTTATTTTATTTTCTTTTCTTTTTTTTTTTTTTACGTACATACGTGTCTATATTATTTTTCTCTCTTTTTTTAATTCCTTTCTTTTCACTCACTCTCTCTCTCTCTTTCTTTCTTTCGTTTTTTTTTTCATCTTTTAATTATGCCGACTGAAAATGCTTGTTTGCTTCGTACCCACTTCTTTTTCCTCGTCTTCGTCTTCCATTCGTTCCATTTGAAAACTCTTATGCGATGTAGAAAAAAGGGCCGGGAGTCTAACGAAGAGAGAAAATTAAGAAGGCGAGACGCGTGGCACTCGGTAGTAAGAGAGAAGAAGAAGCACGCTTCGGAACGCCATGACGTGTTGTGTCTAAGCAACGTCTAATAAGACATTCAAGACATCTCGTCATCGACGAACTCGATCATTACCGGGCTCCTTAACGCATATAACAGTGACTCCGCTTGTCTCCATTATAAGAAACGCGTTTTCTTAACTCCTGGCCATCGCGGAATCTCCTTCGCGCGGCGCCTTCCCTTTTAGTTCTATTAACGCAAAACATAAAAAAAAAAAAAAAAAAAATAAAAGAAAATAAAAATAAAAATAAAAATACCGCTTCTAAAGACCGCTTCCTACCGACATCCTAACGTTTCCTAAGTTACGATCGGAATCATTATCATTCTCCAATTATCTCGACAACTTTTCTTTTCGTTTTTCTTTTTTTCCTTTTTTTTTTTTTTTTTTTTTTTTTTTTTAATTAATTAATATTTAATTTCTCTTTATCCTTTGCCTCCGTTTTCTTTTCTTTAATTTCCTTCCTTCTTTTTCTCTTTCTTTTTTTTTCTTTTTTTTTCTTTTTACATCGCGAATTTATCGAAATGAATGTGTTCGTCGGGGGTAACAAATGAGAGGGGGATAATAATCGTTATCGCTTTTGTTCGATGATTCGAAACTGATAATTGAATTTTTTGATTTTTTTTTTTTTACCGTCGATCTTCAACTACAATTTAAATCGTCAATTATTATTATTATTATTATTTTTTTTTTCAAAGAATTACCATATACGAGATCGATTTTGTGCGTATATCGTTCGAATTAATTGTTTATTTAATTCACGAATTCATTGTTCGAGAATTTTTCTTCTTCTTCTTCTTCTTTCTTTCTTTTTTTCTTTTTTTTTTTTTTTCTTTTTTGGTTCGGAGAAAATACGTTTAGGAGTGAAAGAATTAATTTCGTTAAGGCCCCGTGGATATATTTCGTGGAAATCAATGATATCGTTATTTACGGTTAAATATCATTGTTATTAGAAACGTAGTATCGAATACCTGGAATAGAGATATCTCGTATCCTTAATCGAATCATTCAGACGAAGTAATTAATTAGAAAGAACGTTTCGATCGAGAGCATTCACTTTCGACGGTCGACGTACGTGCGCGCTGCATCGTAGCATTCTTGGGATATTTTTACGATACAGAGTAAAAAAAAAAAAAAAAAAAGAAAACAAAAAATTTCTTACTTTATTTTTATTTATTTAATTTTTGTTTTTTTTTTTTTTTTTTTTTTTTTTTTATCGTCGTTGGATAGTCGATCGTCGCTTAAGATCTAAGTTAAATAAATCCATTGTGCGTTTCGAGGATCGTAGATAGGGGTTAATTTTGCGGTCGAATATAATATTTAGCGAGAAAAAAGACTGAGAGATTCCCTTGAGGTCCTTAATATACTCGACCGATGTCTGAAGGGAATCGTGCTAACGATCTTCTCTCTCTCTCTCTCTCTCTCTCTCTCTCTCTCTCTCTCTCTCTCGTTCTCTCATTTTCTTCTTTTACCGTCATAATTGCACAGAGAATTCGTTCGTCCGCCTAATTAAACGAAATCATTAATTAATCTTACGGACGATTAACCCACTTCTTCTTCTTTTACTTCTACTTCATCTTCTTCTCCTTCTTTTCCTCCTCCTTCTTCTTCTTTTTCTTCATAAGTAATTTTATGCTTTATATATATATATATATATATATATATATATATATATAATAAATATTATTATATAAGTATATAATAAAGAAAGAAATATAATAATAAGAAAAAATATATATATATATAAATTTAATTATTGACTTATTTATTTATTTATTTATTTATTTATTTATTTATTTATTATTATTTTTTTCGTTTTAAGTATCGAACTTAAGTCATCGTTAATTCATCCCAAATTCTGATATTTAATTCATTTTTCAATTATCGATTAATACGATTTGATCCTCGGAAAGTTCTATGGAATACTTCTTTTTTTTTCTTTCTTTCTTTTTTCTCGTTTTCACAAGTATCGAATTCTCTCGTCCGTCCGTTTGCTATAAATTTTAACGTTCAATTAATTTTCCCCATAGATTGATTTGCATAAAAACGATTCGTTCTTAGTAACGTCTGACATACTTTTTATTCATTTTTTCTTTTCTTTCTCTCTCTCTCTCTCTCTCTCTCTCTCTTTCATTTTTTTGTTTCTTTTTTCTTTTACTGTCAAACTCTCATCGATATTTCTAAATATTGATATTAATCCATTTGTCGAATATTAATTAAGACAATAATAATTCAACTCCATAAGCGTCGTATATATCTTTGCATGATGATCTTCGGATCTCGAAGGATGAAATTTACATATTCTTCTTCTTCAATATCGTCGAAGGCAATACATATTTTAAATTATCGGTTAAAATTCTCTCCCGAGTGTTTCCTATTTCTTTTTTTCTCTCTATCTCTCTCTTTTTTTTATTTCTCTAAGCTTTCACCTTTTAGTAAAATGGAATGGTTGAAAAGAACGATTCCGTTCGACGGAAATCTCTTTTACTCTCTTAAGTTAAAATATTTTCCGTCTGGGGTACGTGACTCGAGGAATAGTTTTTTTTTTCTCTCTCTCTTTCTTTTTTTTTTTTTCTAAAAGATTACCAAGAAACTAAGATACGTAAGATTAGTTCAGAAACGTAAGGAAAGAAAAGTAGTTAAACAGGCAGGAGTTTAGGTTCAATAAGGCGTATCACGTTTCGATAGGCACTTTATGGATTGACACGTTCGCGTTCCGTTGGATTGGATCATTTGTTAAAGTCAATGTACCAAGATGTAAGCAATGATGTCACATGTACTTATAATGGAATGTTACGAACGATCACGTTCCCAACTTAATAATGATTTGCGATTCGTAAAACGATCCATACGTATGTAGGTCGTTCGAATAATTATCATCATTTTTCCTTGTCGATTATCGTTTTAAACAATCAATTTAAATAATTAATTTAGATAATCAATTTAAACATTAAAAGTTTACAATGATAAATACTATCGACCGTTCACAGGTGTATATATATATATATATATATATATATATATATATTTATACATCCTTAATTGAGAATACACGCGAGCGATCTGTGTCATTATTCAAACATACAATTGTTCGTTATTAGAATATTAATTAGAATTAGAATTAGAAATAATCTTGGAACATTATTCATTGTCATGGACATTGTACGATTCCATTTGTTTTTATATTGTTATATAAAAAAAAAATTAGACGCTACCGATATTACGGATAACGTTTAATTTATTTTCGATAGAAAGAAAAAGAAAAAATTATGTCTATTAATTATATTTTATCTTCGTGGCTCGATCTTTGCAATTTAAATTCGTTTACGACGGTAATGTATTTATGTACGCTGACTTACGATTCCACCCGGTATTTTAGTAACAATTATACGAAACGCACGCACACACGCACGCACGCACACACGCACGCATGGACATAGACGTAGTAAAACGCATTACTTCGTGCATATACGTATCAAATTACGGGTCAACAATCCACGAACTTTAAACTTTACGTTCAACTTTTTGCTAATCGAATTCACCACTTTGCAATAATACATTTCTCAACGGAATTGTTATATCTTTCTTTCTTTTTTCTATTTTTTTATTTTTTATTTATTCGCGAACGCGTTTTGTGGGATAATTTGCAGGGTGGGATTGAATTCGTACTTGGGGAAGAACTTGTTTTTTAAACGTGCATGTGAGGACGAATTTTGAGTTTATCTCGAGTTAACGCAAACATGGAAGAAATAGCAAAGAAGAAGAAGAAGAAGATGAAGAAGAAGAAGAAGAAGATGAAGAGGAGGAAGAAGAAGAAGAAGAGGGCGGCTGGTTTGCTTTACGGCCGTTCGATTTTAATCTCCCATCGTAAACGCTTTATTACGACACGATACGTTTTTGATTCCAGACTCTAATCGTATTATTAACAAACTGTCTTAGGAACGTACACGGGCTTACGCGATCGGTGATCAGTCATCGGTATATATCCTATACGTCAAAACGACATGAAACAGATCGCTTATGCTGTCCGTTGCGTGCATATACGAACGCGTAATGCTTATTCTCTTATATCTATTACACACGTATAAATATGAGCGCGCGCATATATATATATGTGTGTGTGTGTGTGTGTGTGTGTGTGCATATATATATATATATATATATATATATATATGTACGTATATACACGTAGGGATACGTATGCATGTGCATACGGAGCCTACTTACGCGCCCCGCTGTTATACAAATACATACATACATACATACATACATACATGTGTGTGTGTGTGTGTGTGTGTGTAATTACGTAGAAGAAGCATATGTAACATGTAAGAGAGATACGTACGATAACGTAGAGCATCGCGATGCGCTTCATAAACAAAGGAACCATCATCGAGAGTCTGTTCCTCGACAGTTTAGGTCAGCCCGGTATTTCGTGTAATCTCGTTACACACCTACACGCATGTATACATGTGTGCGTGTGCGTATGCGTATATATACATGCGTATATACATACATACATTCATACATACATATATATATGTATATATATGTATATATATATATATTACGTACATAAGAGAGCAGACGAAGATATATAGGGGCTGAGAGGATAACGCCTGCTAATTGCAAACAATACTTGCTTTATCTGTCGGTTCAGGTGCAGCCAGGGGGTAAAAAGGTAATCGGTAAACATTTGTCGTTGAACTCGACCGGATGCGACACTATTTTTCGAACAAATGCTTACTTTTACATTCTTTTCTTTCTTTCCATTTTCTCTCTCTCTCTCTCTCTCTCTCTCTCTCTCTCTTTTACTATTAGTAGTAGCATATATCTATGTACGGTATAGTAAATTATAGTATAATATAGTATATAGTATTATTGTATTTTATATATATGTGTATATATTTTATTTTATAATATATTATAATATAATATAATATATATATGTATATATATATATAGTGTAGTATTTAATTTGTGCGTGCGTGTATATACATATATAATATAATGCTTGCACATTTTCTTTCTTTCTTTTTTTTTTTACTACCCGACATGCATATATGTATGCATAGTACAGTACAGTGCAGTATATACTATAATGCTTTTATATATATACATACGTATATATATAAATATATACGTATATATATATATATATATATATATATATATATTTGTGAGTAAAAAAAAAAATAAAATGTGAATTAAGCATTTATTATAAAATATATACGCTCGCTCTGATATAATCTTTTGTTGATAAGTTTGTATAGCTTTGTACCGAGTATGAGAGTACGGGATTTCCTTTTCTTCCAGGAATAAAGTATGTATACCAAACTAAAAAGGTTCCATGGATCTTATCGTCCACACTTTCCTTATCTTTTTCTGTACAAGTACTTATATCCCATATAACGTTTTTGTTCTGCTCCAAATGAATTTCAAACTCGAAACCTATTTTCTTTATCGTCGCCACACTCCTATCTGGCATATATAATATATTACTGTTTTCTTAAGTGAAAATAAAATGTTATCGTTATAATGCGCAGTGAAAAATCTTTTCTTTTTCCCCATTTTTCGAGATATATATATATATATATATATATATATATATATATATATATATATGTATATATATATAAAGAAAAAACAAAAACAAAAAAAAAGGTTATCTCTCTTTCTTTACCGACGTAGACACGATATCTCTGTATCTGATAATTCATTGATATTTTGATCAATCGTTCCAGTTATCGATCGGTCTTTTTTTTATTTTTAATCGTGGTAGGACAATGACGTTACTCGTAGAAAACATCAAACTACTATATTCGAAATTTATTTGGACGAAGAAAAAGCAAAAAAGAAAAACGTTTAATAAGAGAAACAAATGTTTCCATAGTTTTATATATAAAGATTTACGGCGTAAATAATAGTTGATGATAATTAATAAAATTATATATTTAACGAAACAATCGTACCTATCGGTTGATTAAATTATTATTATTATTAATTTTCTTTTTTTCGCGTCTATAATAAATGCAATACCTTATTTACGACTAAATATATAAATATTATTATCTTCGAGTCGAAATTCATCAACGAGACGAAAATCGAATTTTTATTTTTTACATTTACTTTTACTTTCTCTATGGATTCGTTCTCGCGTTAAAGAGACATTTTAAGTGTCACGTATGTGTCCGGATATGTATGTATGTATGTATGTATGTATGTATGTATGTATGTATGTGTGACATTTGTCTACTTATCTATGTATCTATGTGCGTATTTATGTAAAAGAGAAAAAATATTTGCCTTTTAACATCACGTGCTTTTGCGATTTCGAGACTTTCGTGTTGCAAAAATGCAATCGTCGTCGTAGTCGTCGTTGTCGTTGTAGTCGTCGTCGTGCGTGGTCGCCTTAAACGCGAGATAACGTCGTAAATTACGAGAAGCGTTGTTTGCCCTGCCAACCGGGGAACGGAAAACGCACGCGGGAGAGCATGTCTTGATAAGCTTTTTTCTTTCTCTCGATTAACAAAAAAAAAAACAAAAAATATATATATATATATATATACGAAAGATCGAGTCGTTCAAAGTTTTCTTGATTATCATAATGAATTCTTTATTATCGCTTAAATTTATGTACTTTTACTTCTTTTCTTTCTTTTTTTGTTTCTTTTTTCTCTTTTTAAGAAAATTTAATTTCTGAATCGTTAGCGTATATCACCTAACATAACATTTATATACTTCTTATTATGAAATTAATCATTTCTAGTTCATATCCGAAATGTTTGATATTATATAAATATTACTTATATTAGTAATATAATCATGCGGTATAGTAAATATAACACATATATATATATATATATATACTTGATTCACTTGTACATTATACTCGTACTGTACTAACAGTAAGTACAAGTTAAACTTACAACTTATCGGTAGTATAATTAATATAGAATATTAATACACCGTATAAACGTTTAATATGATGGTATAACTTATGAAACAATTGTACTATACTAAGTGTATTATATAATTTTTATAACACTTTTTTTTATAGTACAGTAATACAGTATTTTTTTATTGGTATTATGTGGTACGTAGTAATTATGCTATACCAACAATAAGTACAACCTATGGTATAATTATATTATTATAATCGATACCATATTATTTTTTTTCACATCATCATTACAGTATAATTATAATAAACATAATTTTTAATAAATACGAAAGAAAAGTTGACTAATATAGAGGAATCAAATTAGTATTATAATTCCCTTGATTGAACGATTTGGACGATTGAAATTCTTTATTTTTTTTATTCTATTATTTTATTTATTCGATATTTTTCATTGTCGTGTCTTCTTATAGAAAGCATACAAAACAGTTACAAGTTGTAACCCATGTGATCTAATCGATGGTAAATTACACGTGGTATACCCAATTTCATGCAATTTTCGTCTAGAGAAATTCCGGGGAACGACCTAACGGCTTGGAATATTAGTCAAGGAGATTAAAGTCTCTTTCTCTCTCTCTCTCTCTCTCTCTTGGTAATAGCATTTTAAGTTGTAGGGAACTTAACCGTAAGCGAGAGATCCGTTATCGTGAAAACATATGTATGTATGTATATATGCGTATATGTATGTATGTATGTATGTATGTATCTATCTATCTATCCATCTATCCATTTATCCATCCATTCATCCATCCGTCTAATGTATTTTTGCATCCGAAGAAATTCATCGTGTCTCTGGGGAAAAACGTGCATCTATTTTTCGAGACGTGGTAACAATTAACTAAAAAAAAAAAAAAAAGAAAAAAAAATAATAATAATAAAGAGAAAGAAAATACAAAAAAGAAAGAGGAAAGAATATGAAAGCAAGAGAAAAAGATCGAGCGAGATTGGCAAAATGAAGATTGGATCTCTCGGAGCTCGTTCTGATTACACCATTACCCACTTGCGCTTCCAATCGACGAGCTGAGGATGCGCTTGTAATTGGCTTACCGTAATTAGCATCTCGGAAGGGTTGGTGGTAACATGGGAAGTGGGGGAGGGGGTGGAGGAGGGAGTGGATGGAGGAGGTTATAGTGTAGGGAGAAGGTGGAGGAGGATGATGAGGAGGAGAAGCAAATGAACGGAAAACTCGAGCGCCGGTCGACATAGTTTTCCTGACCTCCTGGAGATTCGCCAATCACGCGAATAGAATTTGCAGTTTAAAACGCGCGCGCGCACACGTGTAATATCTATACATAGGTACGTACACACATACGATACTTATGTAGACGTTAAGTACAACGGAGAAATGAATATTTGAATATATATTCTATATAAGCATATACAAGTTCGGCCAATTTGAATAACACTTTTATTTTGTTAGGTCAATATTTTTTATTAATTAAATTGGGCCAATATATTTGTCGAAATTAAATGTTAAGTACATATATATATATATATATATATATATATTTATGTATGAATGTTACGATCAATATAAAGTAATTAAAGTGTAAGGGTTACGTCATTTATATTACGTAGGTGCTGGATATTTTTATCGCAAATATAATAATGACCATCTCTTATTTACAATGGCTAATCAAATGTTTAAATGGTACTTATGCAATATATAGAAGCTTTTGAAAAGATTCCTGGCGGCTTTTTATTTTTTGTAATATGTATATATATATATATATATATATATATATATATATATATATATATATGTATATATAAATGCCATTCTTAAAAGTGAATCTCACGTTTTAAAGTGAAGAAACAGTCTTAAAACGCATTACGTATTCTCTTTTCAAGTTACTTTTTCATAAGTCATAAAAAGGGAGTCCTAGAAGAATGAAATTTTCGAGAGAGAATGAGAATGGGAAAGAACGAAAACCAAAAAGAAAAGGAACAACAGAAAGGCGAACAAAATCACGGAAGTTTATTAAACTAGACTTTATAAATTCGATCGTCCCTCTCCCATTGGTCGAGACTCGAAAGGTTGCCTCACACCGGTAGTCAGTCGCTAGCAGGTAATCAAGGTAGCTCTCTCGTATATAGTAGTTAGAGAAGAGAGCAAGAGAGATAGAGAGATAGATAGAGAGAGAAAGAAAGAGAGAGACTAGAAAGCGTAGTGGGAGGTTGAAGAGAGAGAGAGAGAGAGAGAGAGAGAAAGAGTGAGAATGATTGAGAGAGGAGGGGGAAAGCTCTGTCCGTCAGTCATTGTTTGTCAGCCGGTCCGGACGCGCCACAAAGAGATACTTTTTTATTTCTCTCTCTCTCTCTCTCTCTCTCTCTTCCTGCATATATTGAACCAAGAGAGATAGCAGATAAATAGAGAGACAGATAGATGGATGGAAAGAAAGAGATAGAAAGAGAGAGTGAGAGAGTGAATGTCCGCCTACACGAATAAGTTTTTCCCCCCTTCCCCCTCTTTTCTCTCTCTCTCTCTCTCTCTCTCTCTCTCTCTCTCTCTCTCTCTTTCTTCTTCGAACGAAGAAGCTTCGGTGGTGTGTCGTCGTCGTCGCGTCGTGACTTGCGTGGAGTCACATCGTTACACACACACACACACACACACACACACACACACACACACACACACACACACACACACACACACACACACACACACACACACACACACCACTACACTCTCTCTCTTTTCCTCTAGAAAGGAGTTCAGAGAAGGAGGGAAACAGAGAAGAGATCGAGTGGGAGGTAAAAGAGTGAGAAGAAAGAGTCAGGATAGAAACTCGACGACATTGAAAAAGATACACATATACACGCGCTCACACACACCACGCACGCACACACAACACACAACAGCATATACCTACTACGTATGATAGTTAGAGAGAGAGAGAGAGAAAGAGAGTTAATAATGTAGAGGTTACGGTACACGTACTACGTTGAGAAATAGAAAGAAACGGATGTATACGTTGGTATAGAGGAAAGAAAATAGAAAGAGTGCGAGAGAGAAAGAACGAAAAAGACAAAGACAGAGTGAGTGAGCTAGAGAGGGGGGAAAAGAAAAGGTAGTATAGAGCGCGGTTGTGTAGTATATGCCTACCGGCGCTCCGGTGTGCCAGCGCGAGAGAAAGACAGAGAAAGAAAGAGTGTGTTGTGTGTATGTTTGTACGTGAGAGACAGAGAGAGAGAGAGAGAGAGAGAGAGAGAGAGAGAGAGAGAGAGAGAGAGAGAGAGAATGAGAATGAGAATGAGAGAGGGGATGACTTAGGGAGTGAGTAAGTGAGAAAGAGAGGTGGCAGAGAGCCGATAGAAACGCTCGGTGGGAGTTGCGAGTCTATCGCGAGCTTGCCGAGCGTGCGGTTATGATCGTCGTCTTCGTCCTCCTCGTCGTCGTCGTCGTCGCCGTCCTCGTCGTCGTCGTCGTCGTCGTCGAGCGGCCACTTCCTCGTCGAGATAGAAAAAAGGCCTCGCCGCGTTGTTGTCCACCTTCTCCTATTTCACGTTCATTCGATCGAGAACGAGCAACGAGCATACGTTGTCACGGGACGATTAATAAATACAATAATAACGATAATAATAAAATTATTATTGATAATAATAATTATTGTTGTTATTATTATTATTATAATAATAATAACGATAAAAATAATAATCTCTTCGTTCGTCAATTCTCGTCCTTCGACATGGGTTAAACGTGTAAGGATCGTTATTCGCGAGATAGAGATAGAAAGAGAGAGGGAGAGAGAAAGAAGGAAAAAAATAGAGAGAGATAGAGAGAGAGAGAGAGAGAAATCTAAAGAAACGTTGTTTCTCAATTTTTGTTAAACCCTCCGGTTAAATTATTGATTAATTGATTCATTCATTCACGACGAAGGTCATATCGATTGTACGTAGATACAAAGTGGAAGTAAAACTCGTGAGACTCTGTTATGAGAAAGAGAAAAAAGAAAGACGAGAAAAGAGAAGAGAGAGCGAGAGCGAGAGAGATAGATAGAGTGAGAGAGAGAAAGAGAGAGAGAGAGAGAGGAAAATAATAACACCAGATCGCCGTTAAGGAATCGTCCCGCGTGAATTTTCTTCTTGTTTCGTTCGCAGTTTCTTGTTCTTTGTTTTTTTGGGGAGGTTTTTTCATTTTTTTTTTTATTTTTATTTTTTTTATTTTCTTCAAGAGGACTTACCGTTAAGCCCAGGCAGGCGCCCATCGGTCGAATTCACCGTTAACGTAATAAGAAGAAAAGTGTATCGTTGAGAGAAAGAGAAAGAGAAAGACGGAGAGAAAAGAGGAGGATATACTATATATATATATATATGTGTGTGTGTGTATATAATTATTATATATATGTATGTATGTAAACGATGTGTATATGTAAACGAAGTACCTTGAAACTTACCAAATAATAATAGCGATCCCACTGCTCCGATCGATACGTGCGTGTGTTGGACGAACGATCTCTTCTCTCTAGTTTATACCTAAACACACACACAACACACACACACACACACATATATACAAATTATATATATATATATATATAAATTATATATATATATATATATATATATATATATATATATATACACATATACGTGTTAGCACATTCCTAAGTACATCATTCGTACTTACTCGCGTGCATAAGAAGACATAGGAGACGGAAAGAGAGAAAAAGAAAGAGAAAAAGAGAGAGAGAGAGAGAGAGAGAGGGAGAGGGAAGATCGCTAAAAGAGGACGAAGAGAGGAGGGAATTCGTGGCCGTCGGCCAAATAACCAGTCCACTTCGATCGAAAGACACAAGGGGAGTGAGAAAGAGAGGGGAGTGAAAACGAAGAAGACAGAAGAAGAAGAAGAAGAAGAAGAAGAAAGATCATCCTCTCGATCCTCCATTATTATCGGCAAGTCTTCTCTACCATCGTTCTGAGACTTTTCTCGTTATAATTCTAGCGTTTGAAAAAGAAGAAAAAAGGAAAATACAAAGAGAGATAGAGATAGAGATAGAGAGAGAGAGAGAGAGAGAGAGAGAGAGAGAGAGAGAGACGGAGAGAAAGAATTCAACAAGTGGAATTACGAAAGAAAGAGAGAGAGAGAGAGATAGACACACATATAACCGCTGCCGCGCGTCTGTTATCTGTCTCGCTCGTTCGTTCGTTCGTTTACCACGAAAGGTAAAAGAAATAAAGAGGATAGATAGAACGAACGAGAATACCGAAGAAGAAGAAGAAGAAGAAGAAGAAAGAAGAATAAATAAATAAATAAATAAATAAATAAAAGGAAAGAAATAAGAATAAAAAGAACAGCGACGTCCGAATCATCGTTTGAGAGTCATCGTCTAATTTCTTTACCTATTCTCTCTCACTCTTATTTATTGTTTTTTTTTTTCCCTTCTCGTTTCTTTTCACGAAGGTGGAATAGTAGAACGTTTGGAACGACGAAATCGTTGTTGTTTACCTCCTCTTACGGGGGGTTTGGAGATACGTTCGGTCTCTTACAAGATCGAACACGCGGTTTCTGTAGTCGTCAACGTCTTCGTCGTCGTCTTCGTCGTCGTCTTCGTCGTCGTCGATGCTCTGCTTACGTAAGGAACGTTCCAACGCGATAACTTAGCCAAGTGAGCGAGCCCGCCTCGTCATACGATTTCGTTTCTTTCATTCGTGAAAGAGAAAGAAAGAGGAAGAGAGAGAAAGAGAAACTCGCTGGACGAGTTTCCAGAACGCTCTGTGCATATTTATTTTATATTCACGTGTGTGGTTATACGCGTGGCTGTGCTTGGTTGTTGTATGTGGTGGTAGTAAGTTGTGTGTTTACGCGCGCACGTGTATACGAGAACCGTGTTTGTGGCCTGTTCGTTTCTGCGTGTATAAAAACACACACACACACACATATATATATATAAATAGGTGTATATAATATTATATACGTCGTAGTGATCCATAAAGAAGAGGAAGAAGTGCGAGTTAATTAGTAGTAACGAGGAAGAGTGATTTTCTCGATCGAACAAGATTAGTATAATTGAAAATAGGACTAAAGGAGGGACGAGAAGAAAGGGAGGGAGGGAAGGAGGGAGAGAGAGAGAAAGAAAGAAATAAATAAAAATCAGGATTCGCTTGAATGACCTTCCTATTTTGTGGATTCGTCTTCGACTCGTCCGACGAGAAGACGAAGCAGCAACAGCAACAAATGCCTGTCGCCTCGGAGGATTGGGTGGCTCACCCTCCTAAAATACCTAATTCTATCTCAAATACAATCGCCACGGTTAAGGGTGGTGGCACCATACAAAACGCCGTAACCATACAGAACAATACTACCGCGTGGATGTCGCCGTACAGTAGAACACCCGATCGTTCTTCTCCTAATAACAACAACAACAACAATAACAACAACAATAATAATAATAATAACAACAACAATAATCATAATAATAATAATAATCATAATCATAATAACAACAACAACAACAACAATAACAGTGGCGTTGTTATATTGGAGGGATGCAGACCACCTGCGGCTACCACGGCGAGAAGGTTCCTCAGGTGGTTCAGTAGACTCGGTCAACCACCGATTGGAAAGTCAGGTAAAAAAAAAAAAGAACAAAAAAAAAAATAAGAATAAAAAATAGGAAAACTTATATGTCGATCATGTTCTTGATATTAACAAATATATAAATTTATTAATTATTTGTATGTGTGCGTGTTTGTTTGTTTGTTTGTGTAAACGTATGTATATAATATAAATTTAAAAAAAGATCTTATTTCAAATAAATTTTATACATATAAAATTTATTTTTAAATAAAATAGATATTTAACATATATATATATATATATATATGATGCGAATATAGGTTTAGTAAGAAGAACGATTCTGATATTTATCTAGATTAATTGCCTACAATTTTTCCTCTCGTTGGTCTCGAATGGAAAAAAAAAATTTATTTCGTTTTCAACTGGCTTCAAGTTACGAATTTTATCTTCCTCGCTAATCAAATTCGATCGTTATTTAGTGATAAGACTCCTCGATAAACGTAGATTAAGTCATTTTTTTCTTTTTTTTTTTTTTTCTTTTTTTTTAAGCATCGAAGCTTACAATTTGGTGCATATGTCGTTATTCCTTCTCGCAACAAATATCAGAATTTTTATCTCGTTATGTATTTTACGAACGGTGATTGATAAGAATACTCTTGGGATTTTGACAATGTTATTGGAATACTATGAATAGAATCGTATTAAAAAAAAAAAAAAAAAAAAAAAAACAATAAAGAACTTATTGAACTTTGTTTCGTAGTAATTGGATGCAATCGCAAACGCGATAAATCATTTCATGTTTCTATGAAAGATTCAATTGATCGTAGTAGAAGATTGTGGTCTGAGAAATATTCTTATTATTTTGTTTTAGAATAATTTTCTTTTGCATAATTATGTTTTTACATAATCGTTATTCGTGTTACATGAATTCTTGATTATTATTATTATTATCAAATATGTTATTTTTTGCGTATTAAAAAAATCTTTAGTATCGTGTAGAAGATATGGTAGTTTTGTAACAACGAAATTTACATTCGATTATATTCGATTGAATTAATTTGTTAAATCTTAAGGTTAGAAATTTAAAAAAAAAAAGAAAAGAAAATTAATTTCGCGAAAAGGAATGAACGTTAATTGGCAAAAAAGTTCTTAACGACGAATTTAACAATACGATTGTATTTAATTCGACCATTAAAGTTTCAAAATGAAAATTAATATGGAAAAAGGAAAGCGCTTAGTTGTGGGAGTGCTATAGCTATTAGCTATATAGCTTATGTTAGGAGGAGTGAATTTTAAGTGGCTATAGGAGGAGGGGAGAGGGGAATTGAATTTAGATTAGGAAAACCTATATCGAGTTTTAACAAGCGTGTGTGTGTGTGTGTGTGCGTGTGCGTGTGTGTCTTGACGTACATTATTATGGTAAACGAGTAGTACGCTATCTTTTTAGAATTTAACCGAGGAGAATTACGTTAAGTTGTGTAAAGTCTCCAGACTTCGCTGTGCTATCATTACATTACAAATTAGACCTTTAATTATTATCTTTTAACACTTTGATTTTATAAATGCACGAAGAGAATTATCGTTATCACCTCGTTATCTTTTTTTCTTTCGTTATTATTATTTTTCTTTTCTGTTCCGATTGTTTTCCTTTTTTTATTTTCTTTCTCTCTTTTTTCCTCCTCTTTTTATCGGATTTTCTTTTCTTTTCTTTTTTTTTTTTTTTTTTTTTTTTTTTTTAACATTAACGTTATGACAGAAAGAATAAATACGTTGCACCACCATCACCACCACTATTACTATCACTACCATCACAGTCACACCTTATTGTGTACATGATCATCAATGATGAAACATAGGATTATGTCGTATTAAAGATAGCGAGCAAGTATAGTTGAAGTAATTATGTATATATAGTACACGTGGCGATGATTGTAGTGCATAATAACATCCGTTTGGTCTCTTTACAAATAAATAATAGAAGAGGAAAGACAAAGGTATACGTAGACAAAGAGAGGGAGGGAGGGAGGGAGGGAGGGAGATGGAGGATATCGTTATTGTTACGTTAACAGTGCTTTTTTAGGTTTGTTTTTCACTTCTTACGAATAATGACGTTGAACGAATTACAACGATCATTTTCTTGTAACTGTATTGTACGTACGTTTTATATAAGTATATAACTCATACATATGTATATATATATATATATATATATATATATATATATATATATGCACGTACTGTTTCATTGATCGTAGATAAAGCTATATGAAATGCAAATTTTTTTTTTTATCTATTAGTCATCGGTATAATTTTATTCCAGTGAAGAATATTTTATATCTTTTACATACACAGTGTTCTATTATTCATATACACCGTATAACGATATGTAACTTCAAACAAAACAAAAAATATATATATATATTTTATTATTATTATTATTATTATTATTATTATTATTATTATTATTATTATTATTATTATTATTATTATTAATTTTATTATAGGACAAACTTTATCGTTACGCGACATACGAAATGTTTAATATCGTTTGAAACGCATCTAATTTATACTTATTTGTTCGTATAATACAATTGTACCGATATAAGTAACAATTACAACTATGAGAATATCGTGTAATTTTCCTTTATACGTAACAAACGTTGGCGTTACATTATAAAGGGTTTTAATATAGTTTGAACCATTTGTTCTATTAATAATTGGTACAATTAAAATTGCAATTAATAACAGTTTAACGGTTTAACGTTTAAGTGTAAAATGGCCGATTACGTATCGCGGGAAATTTGAACGTAACCGCACATTCCGATTAGACTCCCAACTTTAATCTCCGTTCTAGCACGTATTCCATGCCAAAAGTGGGTCACACGCGTGACGGAACACAAATTGGGTGGTTAGAAAGAGAGAGAGAGAGAGAGAGAGAGAGAGAGAGAGAGAGAGAGAGAGAGAGAGAGAGAGAGAGAGAGAGAGAGAGAGAGAGAGAGAGAGAGAGAGAGATTCACTTTGCGTTACCACAATCAAGTTTAACATCCACTCAATAAGTTTATAAATTTTACGAAGGACCAGACGAGACGAGACGATTATATTGTAGTATTTTTTTTTATCTCTCTCTCTCTCTCTCTCTCTCTCTCTCTCTCTCTCTCTCTCTCTCTCTTTTTCCTATTTATTTTTCTTTTTCTTTTCGTTCAAACCTTTTATTTTTTTCACATATACGACAATGCGTCTCGGTATGCGTCAACTATGTTACTTGTAATTAAATAATGTTAAATATAATATTTCGCTCACGAAATCGACATATTTCTTTTTTTTTTTTTTTTACGATCTGGTCACGTTCATTATATATCGGATTTACAGTTACATAGTCGATCCCTTATACCTGGCATAGAGAATATGACGAGTTTATTTAATCAGCCTTTGACATATTTAGATTTAGTCGGATAAGTTTCAAACACTAATGAGTATATATATATATATATATATATATATATATATATATATATATATATATATAAAGTAGAAAAAGAGTAAGCTTTCATTATGGTTAAGTGAGAGAAACAGTAAAACGTGAGACGGGACGTTTCTCAAAACAACTTAATTAGTATCATTAAAAAGTCGTTCTCGATGTGCTCCTGATATACGTACGTAAATACATAAATCATTTAAAGGGGAGAGGAGGGGTGGGAGCGAGGGGAAATCGATAAAGCGATCTTTAAGATCGATTATTATTATTATTATTTCTTTTTTTTTTTTTTTTATTTTCTTTTCTTACTCTTCTTTCTTTCCATCTTCTTATCTTCATTTATTTATTTAATTCTTTATTTATTTCTTTTTTTTTTCTTTTTCCTTTTATCGATTTTCGTTCCAACGTAAAGGAGGAACAAACAAAAGGAAGGAAAGAAAAATGAAAGAAAAGAAAAACAAAGAGAAGAAGGAAAGAAAAAGATAAGAGCCATTTAGAGAATCGAATGTAATGTCGTGACCGTGATGTATATTATTTTCTTCTTGCGTTTGCCGTGGAATTCGACGGCAAAACGCGCGGCGGGTACGTCATGACAACTGGGCCGGAAAGAGAATGAACCGTAAACTTGATAAATAAACATTAGAGTTCGCGATAAAAGCGGGTCGCTCGGTAAACGGATCCTCGCCTTCTTAGATTAATCGCTTGCCTTCCCGTTTCTTCGTTAAGATTACTTTGTCTATTCTTCGATTTGAATTGAAAAGTCAGGATAGAAAGAAAGAGAGGGAGAGAGTGAGGTGTATGCATAATATTATATATCAAATAAATAATAAATATATGAGCCGTTTATATAGAAAGTTGTTCGTGTTTTTTTTTTTTTTCTTTTTTTTAAGGATCATGTTAACGTTTTCAATAATAATTGCGCTTTTCTACGTCTTTATATTTATCTTTTTATTTTATGATCTTTTTATTTGTTTTTAATTTAAAAAATAATTAGCTCTCGCGTGTGTGCTGTGCTTGTGCTGTTTGCGTATGTGTTTATTTATAGGATGTACCATTTGAATCAATCCTATAGAATCTCAATGAAACTGTTGAATAATAATAATAATAATAATAATTATTATTATTATTAATTTATTTAATCTTTTTTATTTGATAATAATAATAATTATTAATTATTATTATTATTACTATTATTATTATTATTATAAAAAGTAAATGGAAATAAAAATTGAATGGTTCACAAGGTCGCGTAACCTAAACATATGTAATTCGATTTTTTTTTTGTCGATGAACGCGTATAGATAGGTATGACACGTAGGTCAACCGCATTTTATTAAATAGTATTATATATTTCCGATTGCATTAATCCGACGCGACGCGATTCTTTGTAGAAGAAAAAGAAGAAGAAGAAGAAGAAGAAAAAAATTAATAACCAATGCATGTACGACGAAAAATAACTTGGGAGATATTTGCTTACTATATTTAGTTCTATACTATATTTATATATTTAGTTCTATTACTATATTTAGTAATAATATTATTATATATATATACTATATTATTATATATATATATATATATATATAAATTTATTCACGTAAAAACAGTTATAAAAAAGAGGCCTTCAATTTATTTGTCAAATAATTTTGACGAAATTGTTGACGTCGTAAAAAAAAAAAAAAATAAAAAGAGAGAGAAAGAGAGAGAGAGAGAGAGAGAGAAAACTAATGAGATATCAGAATAGATTTTATATTACTTTTGAAAAACGTCGAAGTGGTTTTCGACGAAAGAAGATGGACGGGATGGATTGGTAGTAACGGTCGAAGGATAATTAAAAATTCCCCCCGTTCATTTTCTAACAGCCAAGCAAGAAGAGCCCAGCTGTTGTCACCTGTCAAGTTTTGCACCTGTCGGATGTGACCGAGCGTGCGAACGTCGAGCTCTTCTCTCTCTCTCTCTCTCTCTCTCTCTCTCGCACTCACTCACTCTATTGTGTCAAGTTAATTTTGAATATTCTATTGGATTGCGCACGCTCGAGTTGTTGCTCTACGTAATCTTGACCGAAATTCCTTTCACAAATTTTTTTTTGTTGTTGTCGTCTTTACCTTTTCTTTTTTCTTTATCTTTATCTTCCTTCTTTCTTTTTCGTCTTCCTTTCTGTTTTTTTTTTTTTTCTTTTTTTTTCGTTTTTCGAGATAACGAACATCGAAAGTAAGAGTAAACTCGTGAGATTACGTATGCAAACGATCTAGAAAGAAAGAGAGAGAGAGAGAGAGAGAGAAAGGGGGGGTGATGGTAAATAAAAAAATATGTCAAATAAAACCGGTTTCTCTCTATCTATCTATCTCTATCTCTCTATCTCTCTGTCTTTTCATCTCTATCTCTTTACACATTTGATCTATCTACTTTTTTTTTTTTTTTGTATATAACCATGATATATAATATTTGGATCTTAAAAGCACTTCCTCGTAATTATCATAATAAACGGATTTATGAGATTTCGAACGGCTATGAAATAAAAGTTGAACTCGATTTTAGTATAGAGACATACGTTTATACGTACGTTAGACAGCGTTCTGATTTTCTTCGCAAGGTACCTCTTTTTAACGGGACATACAAATAGAATTTATGATCGTAGAAGGTTCCCGATCGTGGGTGTTAATAGTTCGTCGTTCTTATTCACCATAGTCCATTCGATTCTCATTTACTCTCTCTCTCTCTCTCTCTCTTTCTCTTTCTCATACACGTACAACATACATAAACGTTAAATATGTGTATGTTTGTTCGCTGACGAACGAACGAACGAATGACAGTACGTCGTTACGTTTTATAATTTCTATCTCGATTAGCGAGAAACGAGAGCGTAGGCAGGAAACTAATACATATATACATAACGACTATTCATAGGTTTATTAGTGAGAATCATTTCAAAACATTATTTATTTTAAATAGATCTATTACAATTAGAAACACGCATTCTCTAAGCGTAATTATCGTCGTAAATTGATTATCAAATCGCGTGTTGCGTAAGCGAAACGTAAATGTTTCCTTTTCTTTCCTATCTTTTTTTATTCCTTTTATTTTTTCTTTTTTTTTTACCTTTTTAAAATTTTTAATCTAGAAAGTGCACGCAATTTTTTTCTCCCCCACTCTGACGTCTCTCGTTAAACAATCGCTTTATCAGAAACGTTAGTTCACTTACGTCCTAGTTAATTTACCTTCGTACGTCCAGTTTTTCGTAAAAGAAATAAAAACAAACAGAGAGAGAGAGAGAGAGAGAAGAAAGTAAATAAAAAAAAAAAAAAAAATGAAAAATACAAAAAAGAAAAGGGAACGCTCGTTCAAATATTATTATTTACTTGTTTCCTTTCGAGTCGCACGAAGTAAAACGCGTGATGCTGCAACGTCATTATTCAATGTTTACTACGTCGAGATCGCGCGATTGGAAAGTTTTCATATAAACATAGAGATTGTAGAGCTCCTTTTCCTAAGCTATCACGTTTGGGTGTTATCAGCTTTGAACATTGGCCTTTGGTGTTGCTCATAATACGAATTATCAACATGAGTAGTAGTTTCTCCATTTCCTATATTGAATCAATAATAATCAATTATTATCGTTAGCGATGGCCGATCGATGAATCAAAATTATCATACCAATCGAATTAACGAGAGTAAAGGAATGGAAAATCTGTTAAAAAAAAAAAAATATTAAACGAAACAAATATATATATATATATATATATAATTGTTTTTTTATTTATGTATAGATATATATTTGTTTTTTTTTTATATATATATATATATATATATAGAATTACTTCTTTTTTTTCTCTCTCTCTCTCTCTTTTTTTATTCTTTTTTTTTTTACGACGTCAACAATTTCGTCAAAATTATTTAATAATTTCGTCAAAATTATATAATACATTTAATAAAATATGAACGTTTTTATTTTTTTCTTTTCTTTTTTTTTTTCGTTTTCTTTTTTTTGCATTATCCATTTCCTTATTTGCCTTTGAAGTAATCATGAAATGAAATAAAATATGAAAAAAAAAAAATAAAAACGTTTATATTTTTCCAACATCGTGAGCACACCCATTTCAGATAAAATTTATTAGACACGCCATGCGTGCGTAATATAGGCTCACGACATTATTGCACGAATGTCGCAATTCAAGATGAAGTGAAAACTAGGAGGAGGCACCATCGATGCATCCTCGTCGTTAGAGATCGGCCATCGAAAGAGAAAGAAAGAGAGAGAAAGAGAAAGAGAAAGAGAGAGAGAGAGAGAGAGAGAGAGAGAGAGCTCGTCACGATACGTCACCTTTCGAATTTACGCCTCGACAAGAAAGCGAAACCTTCACATTATTTTTCAAAGCACGTACGCTTAACAACCCGTTTCGAAATTCTGGAATATTCTATACGATACCTAAACACACCGCCATCATCACCATCATCGACACGTCGTACGTAAGTCATGTACGTTTAATATTCGGTATAGAAATATTTGAAACGAGTTACGAACGAGATTAATCGCGAAATAGATCAAAAAGATCGTTCTCGAACGAAATACTTTCTCGAGATTATCCTCGTCGTCGTCGTCGTTGTCGTTACTTTTGCGTTAATTTTGAAATACTCTCTCGCAATACACGAATCGAAATTCGGCAAATTCTTATCGTTATTCGAAGTAATGGCGACGAAAAGTGATTCGGCGTTTAAAAGCTAATCGAGGGAAAATATATAGAAGAAGTAATTGAAAGCTTAATCGCGAATGGGATTATATATATATTTTTTTTCTTTTTTTTTTTTTTTCAAAAAAATATATTTTGTAGACGTTTTAGTCACGATTTTTTTTTTCCTCGAATTTGGTATACTCGCGAGCGAAATAGGAAATGGATTATAAGATTTTTATCCGTTTCTCCGGCAATGGCCGGGAAAAAATGTGTTGGCGTTTAAATGCCACTGAATAAAAACGTACGAAACGAGTAACGAGAAAGTATCGTGAAATGGATTTCATCGTTTTTTTTTTTTTTTTTTTTTCTTAGTAAAATATATTCCGTCGAGATATTAGTCACGATTTTAGTGAATTTGGGATACTCGCGAAATAGGAATAAAGAAAGAGACATATAAAATTTTTATCGTTTCGCTGGTAATGGCGGAAATAGCGTTAGGGGCCTAAAAGCTAACGAATAAAAATGTAATAGAGTAACGACGAAAAAGTCTCGTTAAAAGGGATTATATCGTTTTTTTTTTTTTTTCTTTTTTTTTTTACGAAACAATCTCTCGAGATCTTGATCGTCACTTTCGTTAATTTGAAACGCTAACTTGCGCATATTTATGAAATTTTTATTATTTTTTCCCTACTACAGTGTCGTGAAAAGTGTTGGCGTGCAAAGGCTAGTGAAGAGAAGAAAAAAAAAAGGAAATATAAAAAAGGAGTTACCATAATGTATCGCGAATGGGATTATACCGTTCTTTTTTTTTTTTTTATATACATATATATAGCGAAATATATTTTCTCGAGATCTTAGGCCATAATTTTTTTCGAATTTGGTATACTCGCGAAATAGGAAATGGATTGTAAAATTTTTTATTGTTTCTCCGGTAACGGCCGGGAAAAAACATGTTGGCGTTTAAATGACACAGAATGGAAACGTACGAAACGCGAGTAACGAAAAATAAAAGGGATTACGATATCGTTTTCTACGGAATATATATATATTTTTTCTTTTTTTTTTTTTTTCTTTTTTCTTAGCCATCACTTTCGTTAATTTGAAATAATCGCGCTCCACGAAATATTAAAGTATTCCACAATTTTAGTTTATCATTCCAGGAACGGCGGGATGAGCGTTTGCGTCTTAAAGATAACGTACGAAAGCGTATAAAATGGCTTGGTAACGAGATAGTATAGTGAAAAAAAGAAAAAAGAAAAAAAAAAAGGGATTATATCGTTTTTTACGGGGAAATATTTTTGAACGATATCCCCGGTCGTCGTCGTTTTAATGAATTCGAAATACTCGCTCGCGAGGTATGGAAAAGGATTATAAAATTTTTATTACTTTCACAGTTGTGGTGGAAAAACGGGTTTGCATCTATCTAAAAAAAAGCTTGAAAATAGAAACGTTAACGAAAAAGTGCATTTTTATTATCGCGTCCCATCGATATATCGATTCCTCCCCTCAAGTTCGTCCGATATGACGTTTTATTGTTTCGTGGATGAAATGAAAAAAAAAAAAAAAAAAAAGAAAAACTAATAAGAGTGAGATAAATGAATGCTCCTCCATCGGTTATCGTAATAATAATAATAATAACAACAACGATATTAATAATAATAATTCAAATTTTTATTATTCGATGTGTTTATCCATTGTGTTTCTTCTCTTTGTTTCCTTTTTACATTTTCGTGTGTGTCTCTTCATTGGTATGACGGGAAAAAAAATTTCGTAACTTTGAGAAAATTCACGAAATTATAATAATCATTTACATCATTACATTTTTATTTGTCGAAATTGAAATGGTTATCGTTCAACGCGTTTTCTTTATTTTTTCCTTGTCTCTCTTTCCTTCTTTCTTTTGTTATCTGTTTTCATTGGCAAGACAAAAAAGGAAGTTTCGTAATTATGAGAAAATGAAAAAGAAATTGTTGCGGTGTGTACGGCGCGTATGATATTTTTAATTTTTGTTTTTCGAAATTCGTTAGTTATTCCCGCCAATGGGAAAGAGAATGGAATTAACAATCACGGTGGCGCACGAGGTCAAGGATATTCATACGGGACGTTATTTATAAATCACTGTTAACGATTTTTCTTGTCTACTCTCACGAGGTCTACTTTGGCAATATATGTAAATACTGTGTGTGAACAAAGCAGCCATTGTCGTAGTGAACGTAGTTGTCGTCGTTGTCGACCAAAAGATTGTAAGACTCCGGTTTGCGAGCTTGCGAAACTGTCTCTCTCTCTCTCTCTCTCTCTCTCTCTCTCTATATATATATATATATATATATATATATATATATATATATATATATATATATATATATATATATATATATATATATAGAGAGAGAGAGAGAGACAGTTTCGCATATATATATATATAGATATAGAGAGAGAGAGAGAGAGAGAGAGAGAGAGACAGTTTATATATGTGTTAGTTTATATATGTAACTATAGTTAGTTTATATATGTTTTTCTCACACGTATGAAAGAGCCACAAAATAGAATGAAACTATTTTTTTTCTTTGTTTTGTATTTTTCTTTTTTTTTTTTTTTTTTTTTTTCGTTAAGTATCCGAGTCGTTTTATTTCTTCCTTTAATTCTTTTGTCTATTTTCTTTTTCTCTCCTTTCCTTCTCTTTCTCCTTCTTCTTCTTTTTCCTCATTGTCCCTTCTGATTCAATCTTTCCATTGCGTTGCGAAATATTATTTCGAATTCTACCGTTAAAACGCAAATTAATATCATTTCTAAACGTCTCCAAACGAGTACTTTTCGAACGATAATCGATATCTTTCATACCTTATTGCGTCGTTGAAATTTAATTGAAAATTATTATTATCGTTATTATTATTATTATTATTATTATTATTATTATTATTATAAAAAGAATTAATTTCATTTCGAAAGGATGGAAATGAATCTTTATACGATAATCGATGAACCGATTAATTATATTAATTGCGTTCAAACGAAATCGTTTTTAATTCTCTTTCTTTCGTTTTTCTTTATTATTATTATTATTATTATTATTATTATTATTATTATTATTATTATTATTATTATTATTATTATCGTCGTCATCGTCATCGTCATCGTCATTATTATTATTGTTATATTATTACCATTGGAGATAACGATAATACGTTGAAATCGTCTCGAATTATAATCAGGCCTCTTCCTTCCGTCATAAGTCGCATTGAGTTCTCTCTCAACGAACTTACCTTGAAACGACTTACCGTACTTTGCGTAATAACGGGAGTACTCTCTACGAGTATATACATACACATATCTATATATCTATATATATATATATATATATATATATATATATATATATATATATATATATGTACATACATATACACTTATATGTATGCCTTTGAATGGACTCGTTATGTATGTATATATCGTATTTCAGGGATAAGTGTGATAATTAGAGAGTCACGTAAATTAGCTCGATTATATTAGCTCGCGAAAATAGATCTTTGTCATTGAAGGCACAGGATTTACCTTGATAATTTACATAATCTCGTTGAAATGCATTTTTTACTTTTTCCTTCCTCGTTTTCTTCTTCTTCTTCTTCTTCTTCTATTTCTCTTTTTTTTGCTTATCTCTTTTGTGTGTGTGTGTCTGTGTGTTAATCTATTTCACCGAATAAAAAGAATTGATATGAAATCATAACGCAGACTCGTTAGATAGAAAATATCATCGTCATCGATCATTGTCGACCATTGTCGATCATTGTCGATCATCGTTGATCATCGTCGATCGTCGTCGATCTTCGTCACGTTTGCTCCTAGAAAAAAATTTTCTTTCTTTAACGGAAAGCAAGAAGAAATATTTACGTGTCAAACTCGGATATGCATTATCTATCGTATACAACATAATGCACATATCGCCAGGGATTTCTGTGAAGTGCATCGACCCGTTTCATCGTTAGATATAATCTTCGTATATTGTATATAGCTATATTTTATATATATATATATATATATATATATATATATATATATACACATATATATATATACACACACACACACACACACACACATACAGGATATATAAATCTCGTACACTACATCATGCAGCTGTTCATTCGGTATCGTATTGTGCCGTGTGTTCAACTGAAAGTCAGAAATCACTAATCACACACATATGTGTGTGTGTGTGTATTTATGCATAAACATACACACATAATGTATCTTATTTTCTAAAGGATATCTATACATTGGCACGTAATTAGTCTAATTCAACGATCAACCATAATTAGTTACCGAGCGTCAAAACGTACATATTTACGACCATCGCATGTTCCAACTATCGTTAAAATGTTATTACGTAAATGACAATTTATTTGTTTTTTTTTCCTTCTTTGTTTTTCTTTTTTTTTTTTTTTTGTTATTCCTCTTTTCTCCTTCTTGTTTAATAAAACATACATATACCTCGAACTTACACTCGATTATTTGATTTCTTTTAAAAAATCGTTATAGATTTTTTTTCCTTATCTTTTTGTTTATTTCGTTTTTTTTTGGGTGGTATTTTTAAGATAAGAAAAATTGAAAAAAAATTGCAAAAAAAAATGATTTTTTTGTTTCGTTTTTTCTTTTTTTTTTAGAAGAGTTCATTTTCATCAATTATCGATATTTATTATCTTGATGAGATTTTATTTTTAACCCGTTAATCGCGTTATTATGCTCGACATGCGAACGGAGAAACTATTTTGTGACATTTTAAACGGAAACTATTCTCGGGCACCAAGGTTGAATGATATTCGTAAATTTGCGACATGTTTAAATATATCGTGATTACGGCGAAATAAGAAAAAGAAAAGAAATAGAACACGAAGAAAAAAGAAAAATATCAGATACTTAGCAGTCATTATCGTGAAACGATATTTTTACGATAATTAAAATAATATTATATCGATTTTTCTTCTTGTTTTTTTTCCCTCTTGATTTTCCTTTTTTTCTTTTTTCTTCGTTTCGGCAGATCAACTCTCGCCTCGTTCTAATTCAATTCGATTTAACGAAGGAGGCTTCGCAATTCGATTTTATAAAAAAAGAAAAAAAAAAAAAAAAAAAGGGAAAAAAGCGGTTGTTTAATCGTAAAAAAAAATAAATGTGTTCGATTGATCGTAAACAAATTGATCGATCATAAAACGCGTTTTCTAATCTATGCCTAACATAACTCATTGACGTTTCATTCACTGAATTGATGATATTATTTATTTACAAATCTTTTTGTACTTTTTGTTTCAGGTGAGTGCAATGACCAATCAATCGTTCTTGTTCAGCGTCCACGTGCCAAAACGAAGTGAGATTATAATCGAATAATTTCTACTTTTTATTTCTTTTTTATCTTTTTTTATTTTTTTTTTAAACGATAAAAAAGTATCGATTGAATGTCCGGCGAGGTTCAAAAATCTCTTCTGGATTTTTTTTTTTTTTTTTTCATTTCATAAAAGACGACGTGCCTCGTTTTTTTCTCTTTCTTCTTTTTCAATTGGGAATATCTTTTTCTGCTCCAAATAAGTTATCAATTAAGAAAAAAGAAAAAAAAAAGAGAGAGAGAAAGATATAAAAGGAGTAACATCGGTGGGAATTAGTAGTTAAAAGCAGCAGCATTCACGAGCTAAATCGACGTGAAATTGTAATTGAATAATTTTTTGTCTTTCTTAATTTTCTTTTTTGTTTCTTTTTATTTTTTTTTTTTTATTTTTTTGGTGATGATACGAAAGTATCAATGGAATGTCAGATGAAATTCAAAGATCCATTTTTTTTCTTTCTTTCTTTCTTTTTCTTTACAAACGTCGAGACATCATCATCATCATCATTATTATTATTATTATTATTATTATTATTATTATTCTTTAATGAATATATTTTTCTCTGTTCCAAAGAAATTGTTAATTAAGAATGAAACGGATGAAATAAAGAAAATTCTTGCGAATTAATTACAATCCAACATCCACGAGATAAATCGAAATGAGATTATCATTGAATAATTTATTTTCGTCATTTTTACTTTTTTTTTGGGGGGGGGGCAGGGATGGAGGGGAGGGGGCGTGATGCGAAAATATTAATCGAATATATCCGTTGAAGTCGACAAATTTTCTTTCTCTTTTCTTTTTTCATTTCTTTTCTTTTCTTTTTTAATTAGCCATATCTTTTTCTGCTCCAAATAAGTCGTGTCAATTAACAAATGAAAAGATGGAAAGAATAATTCTTACGGATTAGTTACTTGTCCAGTATCCATGAA
The DNA here is from genome assembly GCA_911387935.1 of Dolichovespula saxonica. Taxonomy (NCBI): domain Eukaryota; kingdom Metazoa; phylum Arthropoda; class Insecta; order Hymenoptera; family Vespidae; genus Dolichovespula; species Dolichovespula saxonica. Next base: position 8,211,198 of record OU426996.1, read on the forward strand.
ACTCTTATCAAATCGAGATCGACAATGAATCATTTTCTTTCTTTTCTTTTTCCTTTCCTTTCTTTATTTATTTATTTTTTTTTTTTATTTTTATGACATGTATCGAACGAGTATTCTCGACGAAGCTCAAAAATATTTTTATCTTTCATTGCTTCTTTTTTCTTCTTACTTCGTTCCATTGATCTCATCTTCTTTCTTCGCAGTTTTTTTTCTTTTTTTTTTTACTACAAATAAATTATTAATCGAGTAAAAAGGAATCGAGAAAAGAAAAGGAAAAAAAAAAAGAAAAAAAAAAGAAGAGTTCTTACTAATCGGTTAATAAAATCCATGTTGGGAGCTTAGAAAGCGTAGAAAATCTTGAATGGTCGTGTAGGTCCGATTAGTTTCGTTACGGCGACAACAATTCGTCGTGCTCCTTTTACTTTCGTTTCCTTTCGCTGTAAAGAAGAAGAAGGGAAAAAAAAAAGAAAGAAAAGAGAAAGAATATACTAGTACGTGTTCGCCATTTGTCAAAGTGTCTCTCTCTCTCTCTCTCTCTCTCTCTCTCTTTCAGACTCCAAGCGTGTTTCAGATTCGCCGATTTCATTCCTTTTATAGAAACTGATGATGAACAAGCCGTCATTGCAATAAATTCCACGAGAGGCTTTTCTTTTTTTTTTTTTAAAGTCCAATTTTTTTTCTTCTTCCAAACCTGTACGAAATTTCGTAACGTCAGATCACTTTTTTTTCGTTTTTATTAAAAAAAACCATAACTTCTTTTCTTTTCGAGATCTCTTAACATTAAACAATCTATTATTATTATTATTATAA
>OU426996.1:8217007-8219507 GCA_911387935.1 Dolichovespula saxonica
CCAATTCAACGTTTATTATCATCGATATTAATAATTATCGTCGATTCCGATTATAAATTTCATAATTTTATAGAGATCGTAGCATTTGGACGAGACACGTAAAGAGATTCGTTCGTTTGAAAAAGAAAAAGAAGACAAAAAAAAATTAATAATAACAATAATAATAATAATAATAATAATAATAATAATGATAAAAATAAAATCAAAAATCAAAAATGACGAAAAATCTAAAATATTCACCCAACTCGATAAATACCTTCGATTTGTTATAAGACGATTGAATGCATATATCGTATTCTAATCTGTTCACAACGGATTTGAACATAACGTCATCGATATTCGTCTTTATAAAGAGAAAATCGATATTCTCGTCCCTGTTAAACGAAATTATTCGAACGGTCGATGTTTGATTCCGTTAGTCGCGAACATAGCATTGTCTTCGTTCTCTCTCTCTCTCTCTCTCTCTCTCTCTCTCTCTCTCACTCTATCTCTATCTCTCTATCTCTATCTCTATCTCTATCTCTCTTTCGGTAATCCTATTGCCGTTGTTCTCGCATGATGTAACGAGCGACAAATCGAGGTATCCGAGGAACCTGCGATTGCTTAGAAGATGGCGGCGGAAGTTGCGGGACGAAGGAGGGGTGAGGGGGTAGGTGATAGGGGGGAGAGGATGTGGCAGGGATGGTGGACGGAAGAGGAGGGTGGGTGGGGTGAGAGAGGTGAGCCCAATCGAACGGACGTAAGGACTTTAGAGTTTCTGATCACGCGATTTTGCGTTCTGCGCGAGAATCGAGGAAAACTATGTTGTATCTCTCTCTCTCTCTCTCTCTCTCTCTCTCTCTCTCTCTCTCTCTCTCTCTCTCTCTCTCTCTCTCTCTCTCTCTCTCTCTCTCTCTCTCTCTCTCTCTCTCTCTCTCTCTCTCTCTCTCTCTCTCTCTCTCTCTCTCTCTCTCTCTCTTTTTGTGTGCATGATCGTACGTGGGCTGCATGTATGCATATACGCATGCATGTACGCATGCATGTGTCTTCACGTGCGTGCGTGTGTGTTAATATGTGTGTGTGTGTGTGTGTGTGTGTGTGTGTGTGTGTGTGTGTGTGTTTGTGCGCGTGCAAACACGTGTACTTTCACACACGACGTCTTACGCTCGTCTAACGGCCGTGAAGTTTCCTGTGTACCTAATCGCTTGGTCGTCGTGTCGTCGTTGTCGTCGTTGTCGCTTTGAACGTGATTAGTATGATTCTTGAGAAGTTAGCAGCGGGAGAGTAACCCTTCAATTCAGTTTTTACCATACATCAGTAAATTCTATTTAATGAATCACCTCGTAAGGATAATATTCGGATAAGAGAATTTATATTTCGATATGGTCATTCGAAATGACACGCGTAATTTTCCTCCTAGTAATTTAATGTCTTCTTAGAAATCGATTAGAGTTTTGACTTTGAATTTGAGTTTGAGTTTGAGTTTGAGTTTGGGTCGTTGTTCGTCGTAAACGTATATATAAAAAGTATTTGTTCGTATGGGAAAATAAGAAACAATAAAAATTCGATCTCTCATATCTTTTTTTTTTTTTTTTTTCTTTTTTTATTCGAAACGCGACAAACCAACGGGTCGATTTAATTGTAAACGAATAGTTATTATTATGTCGCAAGGTAACATTTTGACGAATCGTTCGGGGATTCGTTAGAAAGCAACAGTATTATCGTGTCCTGATTTTCCATAAACGTTTTAATACCGTTAAATATTCAACGTTCTTAATATTCAACGCGAGTTAACGCGAGCTTCCGAGTGTACGAAGTTATTTCGCGAATTTGGGGGGACGGGGTCGGTGAACTCTTCTTGGAAAAAGGATTCACAAGATACATACATACGTGGATGCACACGTTCGCTCATTCGTACACGTGAATGCATGCGCATGCATGCACGCGTGCATGCATGCATATATACATGCATACGTAGGTACATCGAGCGTCCTTAGTGAAAATATTCCAATCGCGCGTTCTTCTTCGTAAACATGTAAACATGAGACTCGAGAGAGAGAAAAAGAGAGAGAGAGAGAGAGAGAGAGAGAGAGAGAGAGAGAGAGAGAGAGAGAGAGAGAGAGAGAAATGGTAGTGGCAATTGTATTAGAGAATGTAATTCCAAATAAATACAATAAATTATTGCGGCAATAGTGTGACACGTAGGAACTTCTAGACTCCGTAAATCGTTTCGTAAGTTTTGTGAGAACTCGATTCCAAAGTGGTTCCCTCAAGTATAGTTTTGTGTGTGTGTGTGTGTGTGTGTGGATTAAGATTAGGTGAACGGCGGATAAAGTTATTGCGAATTTTTCTTTAGGTCAAGGCGGGATAGACGGAAGAGAAGGAGAAAAGATTCGAGGAGTGAAAAAAAAAGAGAGAGAGAAAAGAGAAGAAAAGAAAATAAAAAAAGAAAAGAAAAAACAAACAAGCCAGAGTCGAAGCGATCGTTTCGAAGCGCGTTTACCTTTTCTAAATTCGTACG
>OU426996.1:8222007-8224507 GCA_911387935.1 Dolichovespula saxonica
GTATGATTTATAATCACAATGTTACAGTTATTGTACGCTATTGGTATGACACATTATTGTGAGTATAATATTGTACGTGAAACGCTTGAAAAAGATTTTGGATAATGATACAGCCTGAAAGTTTGTCGCGAATTAATTGAAATCAAACGTCAAAAATATCGTTTTTCTGGATGTCGTCGTGCAAAATTGAAAGTTACGCAACTTCACATAAAACGCGTAAACCGTGTTACATATAAATTAACCTGATATATTACGAGAGTCGAGGATGCGTTTATTTCGGATGTTATTAAAATGAAAAAAAAAAAAAAAAAAAGAAAAAAGAAACAAAAACAAAAAAAGAAAGAAAACAAAAAAAAAAACAAAAAATGAAAAACAGTCCAATTTGTACCAGAATTTTTAAGCTACAAGTACGCAATTAAATTTGTTTTCCCTAGCAAAGGATGTATAAATAGTACGTGACGTTTTTTAATTTTGTTTACGTCGAGATCGTCAAAAGGATTTGTGAGCGGGGTTGGGACGAGGAGGGAAAAAAAATATCGTAGCTTACGCAAAAAAAAAAAAAAAGAAAAAGAAGAAGAAGAAAACATTCGTAAAGGTGTACCACCTCGTTACGCGAATGGAGTAATTCCGATAAAAATTTATTTTGAAATTTGAAAAAAGAAAAGACGAGAAAGATAGATAGATAGAGAGAGAGAGAGAGAGAGAGAGAGAGAGAGAGAGAGAGAGAACACGTTATTATTGTTCGTCTTGTGACGTCCGTAGTTCTCGATTTATGTATCGTGTGTGTATGTGTGTGTATGTGTGTGTATGTGTGTGTGTGTGTGTGAACATACGTACGTACGTACGTAAGTTGAAGTTTCACGTGGGCGTTTGAGGAACAGGATTATCGATCCCGCACTCCAATTTTGTCGACTAGGCGAATTGCCCGCGAAGGCTACGATAATAACGGTAATTATAGCATATCGTTAAGATCTGAGATGTTGGCTGTGTGTGTGTGTGTGTGTGTGTACGTGTACGTGTACGTGTGTGTTTGTGTGTGTATTGAGTATTCCGAATGAAGGTCTTCAGGATTTATTCAAAATTGCCGTGCCACTGTTATAAGAAAAATGTAGAGAGAGAGAGAGAGAGAAAGAGAGCACACTTAATTCATTCTTCTCGATTTCACATTTTAATCACTATAATATATATATATATATATATATATATATATATATATATATAGAGAGAGAGAGAGAGAGAGAGAGAAGGATAATAATATATTCCACATTATTTATGTCACATACTCTTTTATTATTCTAGCATTTATCCTTCTTACTTACGTACATAAAGACACATATAAACACACATACGTATATACGTACACATAAATGGCGCTTTGTGTGTGTACGTTTATACGTGGTGTCTTCTTTTCCACGGCACACATAAGCGTATGTGTATATAAATATATATATATATATATATATATATACATACATACATTTATATAGATTTGCCACTAACATAACTCACATATTCTTCGCAATAGCGAGTACAGTTAGTTAGTTACAACACGGACGTAAAAATGTGTGGAAGTTTATACTGTCGCGGCTTACTAACACACACGCGGTCTTCGCGATTGGGGCCAAGAGAGTTGAACTTATTGTCAGCCACGTTGTTCATTCCTTTCTTTTATATATTTTCTTTCTCTCGTTCGTATTTTCGTTCGTTCATTTTATCGTTTTGTCGAACGAATAATCGCACTTGTAATTTTACATTCTTTCATCGAGCCGATCTCCGATATCTCTAAACGAATTATTCGACTTAGTAATATGCATTTGTCCTCGTCCTTTGAGATTTAGAAATTTTCAACGGTGTATCTTTTGTTCTGTTTTTCGAAATGTCGAATAAAAAAGAAAACGAACAATTATTCCGTTAGTGAATTATTTGTATTTATTTATTTATATTTATTCATAAATATATATATATATATCCGTATTTGCGTAAACTATATATTTCATGTATTAGTTTATTTTTTTTATTTTTATTTATTTATTTATTTTTATATATATATATATTTTTTTTTAATAAAGGAAATCAACGATTCGTACGGATTATTTTCGTATATACACACGAGGTGGTATACAATATATTTCGTTTACTATTTATTACCATCGGTTATTTCTTTTTATAGAAAAATCGAACGAGGAAAATCTAATCTGTTTTCATTATCCACGTCCCCTGTCTGTCGATTGCACCGAAGTTCTTCGCGAAATATAATTAGACATCCGATATCTACGTTTGAGAATATCATTTTCCCTCCTCCTCCTCCTCCTCCTCCTCCTCCTCCTCCTCCTACAAACTCCATATTTTATTTCGTCGAGTGTATGAATAATTAATTGCCATTTGCAGCGGGCAAACTAAGGGAAATGAAATTCATAGACGGCTCGAAGATCACGCCAGCTTTATTCTGCAGACGAGATTAACGGCCGTGTCGACCTACCGAAATATTCTTTCTCTCTCT
>OU426996.1:8229507-8244535 GCA_911387935.1 Dolichovespula saxonica
ACAGATATATAGACAGACGGACAGACGGATAGAGAAAGAGAAAGAGAGAGAAAGAGAGAGAGAAAGAGAGAGAGCGTGAGCGAAAGTAAGAGAGACAACGGAGACGAAGAAAATTTGAAATGCAAATAGCTTAGCTCGGTCGTCGAGCGTTTATGCGATCGGGTTTACGACGCGTAATGAAATAAAAAATAAATATATATATATATATATATATATATATATATAAAATAAAATTAAATTAAATTGAATTAAAAACATGATAAGAGAAAAAATAGAAAATGCTGAAAGAAAGGAAAGAAAGGAAAGAAGGAAATAATAAAAATCGTTTGATGTCTACGAAAAAGTAGATTGTAAAAATTATCGACAGGGTGAAACGAAATTTCGCGTTTTCCTTTTGGCAATAAATTTCCAATTATTAGAAGACGACGAGGATTAAATAACGAAAAATAAAATGGAATCCAAAAAGAATCTATCGACTAAAGTAGTTAATAGTTCATTGATTAACTTTATTTATTCCGAAAAAATTTATATATATATATATATATATATATATATATATATATATATGTAGATAAATAAAAAAAATGTATATGCAAATATGTATATATGCATATTATGTATATAAACAAAAAAAAATATATATATGTAATATTATTAATAACACGCAACCCTTTTCTAATGCCATGTGACTTTGATATATCGCTCTTAGTTATCTATATTTTTGAAATTTTATTACATTTTATCGTTGGAAAATAATATGGCATATTACATTCAAAGTTTTTAATAATCTTTTAAGTACAAAATTATATATATATATATATATATATATATATATATATATATAATCGGTATAATATATTATACCAAATACTTAGTATAATACATATATATGATACCATAATAAATATTATATTTATTGTCAGTATAGTATCGCTAAGAATGTGATTAGTAAAATTGTTATATTACTACTCCAGTATAATTCCATATTGATCTCTCTCTATCTCTTTCTCTCTAAGTATAATAACAATAACTACAATAAATTTTTATTATACCATTTGTTAGTATAAATTATAGTAATATACAAATATAATAGTATAATAACTTTCGCATTATATAATTTTTGTTTAGTTATGAAAAAAAAAAAAAATATATATATATATATATATATATATATACATATGTTGGTTTACAGAAGCTTAAATAAATATTATTAATTGTAAAACGTGTATCCATATATATGTATATAAATTTTGATTCAATCATCAAATATATTTTCTAATGAAGATCGATTTTATTGAAAGAAAAAAGATGAAAGGACAAAAAAAAAAAGAAATCAATTCGTAGAGTGAACCCAACGATCAGCGATGTATTATCTGCCATATTTTATCGAAAAGATTACATCGATCGATTTATTAACGCACGCCCGTGTCCGCGTTCGCGCGCGCGCGCGCATTAATCTTACGCGACGTCATCGTTTCCTGTTTGTCGTGCGCATTTTTGTTGAAATTATCGAAAAAAAAAAAAAAAAAAGAAGAAAAAACTCGAAGATACGGTGTCAAACCGGTAGAACGGAGGATTACGCGTTAAAAGCTCGTCGTTTTGAAATGGAAACTTTATTGACTCTTCCTCGCGCTACCTCTCCCTCCCAACCCCCCCCCTCTCTCTCTTTCTATCTATCTCTCTCTATCTCTCTCTATCTCTCTCTCTCCGTCGATCTTTCGGCACGCTTTAATTTTTTTCGTTTTTTAATATTTATCTCATCCCGTAATATTAAATCAATCGATTCATGCATTGGATAGATTACGAGAAGGGCCTATTACGATTTTACGACATGAATATAATGTGAAATAAATCGGACGTATCGCATTTTAACAATCTGTTATATATTTCGTACGTTCGCGTATTTTATCTGTTTCATTTCGAATACCTGCGCCCGATCGTAAGGGTCACAAACGAGACGGATTCGTATCCGTCATTGGAGCTGTTTCTTTTTTAACGATTAAAAAAAAAAAAAAAAATTAATAAAAAAGAAAAGAAAAAGAAAGAGAATTCGATCGAATCAGGTTCTCTATCGATTTTGACAAAAAAGAAATAATCTCTTTTGTGGGGGTTAAATGAGAAGATAGAATTCTTATGTGTTATACTTTACACATTCTCTCTCTCTCTCTCTCTCTCTCTCTCTCTCTCTTTCTCAATTTCTCTCAATTTCTTTCAATTTCTCTCTTTCTCTGTATTTTTCTTTATCGTGTTCTGTCCTTCTCACTTAATTTTTTTTTCTTTTTTTTTTTTTAATTTATTTATTTATTTATACTTTTCCTTTTTCTTAGTCCCTTTTTTGAATTTCGATATTTCTGTATATTTAGAACGAATCATCGTCGTTGTCATACCCGCAGTCGTTTTCGGATATCTAACAGAACTGTTCTGACAGAACAACGACCGTGAATTTTAAATAATTCGAAGAGCTAAACCCAACGTAGTCGTCGTCGTGTGTGTGTGAGTGTGTGTGTGTGTGTGTGTGTGTGTCACACTGTATAATACTCGCGTGTCACGCATCGCTTCGTTCTCAATCCTTTGTTTCCCCCTTTTGTTTTCACTCCCACTCCCTTCGTCCGTTCTCTCTCTCTCTCTCTCTCTCTCTCTCTCTCTCTCTCTCTCTCTCTCTCTCTCTCTCTCTCTTTCTCTCTCTCTCTCTTTCACCGTTGCCTACTACCCGTTAGATCTCCGATCGTAGATCTTTTTTCCTTCAATTTTTTTTTTTATATTTTCCTTTCCTCCCCTTCCCCCTTTTTCTCTCGTCCTTTCTGTTCTTTTTATTTTATTTTATTTTATTTTATTTTATTTTATTTTATTTTATTTTATTTTATTTTGTTCTACTGTATTTTAGTTTTTGTTTTGTTTCGTTTTGTTTTGTTCCTGCAAGTTTGTCATCTGAATGAACAAAGAGAGAGAAAGAGAAAGAGTTTCCTGATGTCGCCGGAAGAGCTCTTTACGTCGATTTCGTAATAAAAGTAAAGCAAAGAAAGACAAAAAAATAAAATAAAATAAAATAAAATAAAATAAAATAAAATAAGATAAGAAAGGAAAAGAAAGGGAGAGCAAAATAGAATGAAAATTTACATTCGCAAGTTCGTTTAATCTTCTAACCGGTGCATCTTTATTGATACGATTGCCGTCGCACGATATTATTATTATTATAAATGAAAACACGAACGTCACACGTGCCTCTCTCTCTCTCTCTCTCTCTCTCTTCAATTATTTGACGAGATCGCGTAAGTTCCTAATATTTCTCTTCTTTTTATCATTTCGTCGGAGTTTTTGCCGTAGGAATTATAAAAAGGAAAAAAGAAAAAACGAAACGAAGTTGAAGAAAAAAATGAAGAAAGGAAGCAATGAAAAAGAAAAAATATAAAGAAAGAAAAAAGGGGGCCACACAGACACGCACTCACACTCACACGTACACTCACACGTACGCGCACGCACGCACACACGATAAAATGACGGACCAACTCGCGCTGTGCGATATTTTATCGAGCATACTTTCGAACGCCTATATTGCGACGCTACGAGAATAAATATGGAGACACGCGCGATTTCTCGCGAGGTCCGATGGAGAAAAAGAGAAAAAAAAAAATAAATAAAAGAAGAAAAAGAAAAAGAAAAAGAAAGGCGGGGGCGTGTAGAACGGCTTCGTCCATTATGGTGTCTCAATCGTGTGTGTATATATGCGTGCGTGTAAGAGATAGATAGATAGATAGATAGATAGATACGTAAATGGAGAGAAACAAAGAGAGAGAGAGAGAGAGAGAGAGAGAGAGAGAGAGAGAGTAATAGATAGATGGATAGATAAAGATAGAGATAGACACAGACCCCGTTGCGCGTTGATGACGCAACGAGCGCTCGCATGGCGAAGGTCACGTCGATAGAGCAGGATTTAATAAAGAGTCAAGGATTGGAATTAGTTATTTATGCGCATCAACGAAGCCTACGAACGTTCCACACCATGCTCCGTTAGTTAGCTCGAGGATCATCTAAGTCAGTCTTCTCGCGCGCTTCGATAGAAGTTCTCGATCGATCGATCGATCGATCGATCGATCGATTTTAGTTTTTAACGATCTTTACATTCGTTCGAAAGTTTCGAATTCTCCCTTAGAGATCGGTACCACGATCGAAGTTAAAAAATATATATATATATACATACATACATATATATATTCTATATTTTATAGTATTATTATTATTATTATTATTATTATTATTATTATTATTATTATTATTATTATTATTATTATTATTATATATATATGGTTCAACGTTGAATTAGAAACGCGCCCGAATTATTTTCTCTCTTGTCTTCTCTTTCTTCTCTTTCTTCTCGTTATTGTTCTCTCTCTTTCTTTCTTTATTTATTTTTTATTATTTTTTTTTTTTTGTCGGCGTCGTTTACCACTTCCGTCATTCGCTCTTTCATACTGCAACGTTTTCGAATTTTTTTCAAAGTTGAAATAATGGACGAGACTTTTTTTCCTCTTTCAACCCCACATTCCCACCCCTTAACCTGCCACCTTTTTATTCTTTCTTTCTTTTCTTTTTTTTTTTTTTCTTTATGTAGAAATAATGGACGAGATTTTTTTCTTCTTTCTAACCCCATCCCCACACTCCCATCCCTTAACCTGCCACCTTTTTTTTTTTTTTTTTTTTTTTAATTTCGTTTAAAATTTTATTAGATACCAAAGGGATATATTGATTTCGTATAAAAAAAAAAAAAGAGAAGGAGGAGTAGTAGTAGCAGTGAAGGATGGATATGCGGTCGAAGAGAGTGTTGGACGAGATTTGATTTCCGATGATTCTCGATGGGTGGGAGGGTGGGAGGAAGGAAGGAAGGGTTATAATCGATAGATACGACGTAAAGTCAGACGATTCCGATATATAATATAGTCAGTTCGCGCGTGTGTTCGTTTCGTATTTGTGTGTGTGTGCGTGTGAGTGCGTGGATGGGCGCGCGCGCCCGCGCGCCCAAGTGTTTGTGTTAGTGAATGCATTGGATTTGTACGAGACGTCAGAGTCGCCAATACAGGCGTCCTCGTCGTCGTCTTCGTCGTCCTCGTCGTCCTCGTCCTCGTCCTCGTCCTCGTCCTAGTCTTTGTCCTGACGATTCCGCCGTCCTGGAGGAAGGATCTTTATTAACTCGGTATTGCTTACCGATGTACAACTCTGAGCTTTTCAAAAACGTCTGGACGAAGATCGGACAAATGTGCGGTTACATCACCTGCGCTAAATCCTACCTCTCAGGTCAGTAGTCACAACGATCTATCCATTTATTCGTGATGATGATGATGATGATGATAATATTAATAATAATAATAATAATAACAATAATAAGAAGAAGAAGGAGAAGAATTTTTTGTTCGTCTTTTTCTTTTTTTCTTTTTATTTTTTTTTTTTCCTTCATTTCTTTCCACACAAAAAATGCGATGGAGAAGGAGAGACAAAGAAAGAAAGAAAAAAAAAAAAGAAATGAAGTCTCGATAATTTTGCTTAGCTCGTTCGCTCGGCGTATCTGATCTAATTTTTTATCGGGTTTTATTTTCCTATCTCTCTCTCTTTTTTTTTTCTTCATTATATGTATTTTTTTGTCTTTCTTTTCTTTTCTTTTCTTCTCTTATCTGGTCGATCGTCGATAAATGAAATATTTCAACGATGCGTTCGACGTAATTTGATTTTTCAACGCCTTCACATATCGTAATCCGATTTTTATTTTTTCGTGGCTAATGAAAAAAAAAAGAGAGAGAGAGAGGGAGAGAATGATCTAATAAAAAATTTATAACAACGTTACTAATACTATTGCGGTACGGCGACAGTATGTCGATAGTCGAGAAAATGAAAAAAAAAATAAAATAAAATAAAATAAAATAAAATAAAAAAGAAAGATAAAAGAGATAAAAAAAAAAGTTCTATTGGAAAGATACGAACAACTCTTCGATCGTTTCGTAGACAAATTAGATAAGTTTCTAATTATATTACAACGAATTTATTACGTAACGAATAAAGAGATTTATATTAATACGCGACCTATACAGAATTATGTATCTTTTAACGTACGGTTTTATCAAAAACGTTTTGTTTGTATTACATCCTATTACTCCAGTTTTTTTTTCTTTTTTTCTTTTTTTTTGGAGTATCTACACGAATGTATACGAATGTATACATATATGTTGATATATATATATATATATATATATATATATATATATATATATATATATATATATGTACGTACATGTGTACGAGTATATAGGTACTTACACATAGATACGTGCTGTTTCGGTGGTTAGTCATGAACGCAACAACCGAACCGAGGAATTCAACAGAGAGATAGAGAGAGAGAGAGAGAGAGAGGGGAAAGAGAGGGAGGGAGAAAGATAGATGGAGAGAGAGAGAGAGAGAGAGAGAGAGAGACTGACACGCATTTCAAGAAAGTGGGTTAGACTCTGTTCGCTCAGCCCGACCTAGAACTCGATTCCTTCCGGGTACTTCCATCGGTATTCTTTGTGATCGATACTCGGGCGACGTTTACGCCACTTCCTTCTGTCGCAAGGGATTTAAAAAAAAAAAAAGGAAAGAAAAGGAAAAGAAATTAAAAAAAAAACATTTTAATAGAATAAAATAAAATATAATAAAATCAAATAAAATCAAATCAAATCAAATCAAATCAAAATGAGAAAATAAACGATCCTTAAGAACATTTGATAATCTTTATAAAGTCACACTTCATGTAATATATAATTACTATGTGTACGTGTATGTATTTTTCTATGTGTGTGTGTGTATGTATGTGTGTTTACGTATATCGTATATATCGTATATATGTATGTATGTATTTATGTATGTATGTATAATATAACGTATACAAAAATGTTCGTTTTAAAAATCGTATATTTGTTTATTCGTTCGTTCGTTAGTTCGTCATTTAATACGAATACGAATATTATTGATCCAATTAGAATGGTATTATACGTAACGTTCATTATGAACGTTAAGAGGAATAAAAAATTGATTCGCAATTTTCGCGCAATTTTAACGGATAAAACGTAACGCAATAAAGATTTTTCTTTTTTTTTTTTTTTTTTTTTTTATGAACTTACCTTCCGTTACGCGTATAAATCTTTCTTGTTCTTCGTCATATATTACACGTATATGTATTATTATCTAGAAAGAGAACACGAGAATGAGAGAAAGAGAGAGAGAGAGAGAGAGAGAGAGAGAGAGAGAGAGAGAGAGAGAGAGAGAGAGAGAACGTATGTTGCGATCTCCGATGCTGTCGAGCTTAACGGTTTTACGTCACGGAAGTAGATTAATCGAGACGAACGACCGGCGCCGTTCATTATCATAAATTATTATTTTTCTTTTTCTTTCCTTTCTTTCTTTATTTTCTTCTTTCCTTTCTCTCTCTCTTCTTTTTCTTTTTCTTTTTCTTCTTCATCGCTGCCTGCCCTCTGTCAGATTAACGACGGTGTTATTGACACAAATATTCTCATTCATTTTGACCGCCGACATGATGATGATAGTCTGACCCGGTTTTATTTTTCGAAAATATATTCCCCGTACGTTTTTCTTTTCTTTTTTCCCCTGTTTTTTCTTTTTTCTTTCCTTCCCCCCCCCTTTTTTTTTTACCACCCCACCACATCCAACCCCACCAACCCCCGTTAGTATCCCTTGTAAAAGTTTCAGTTGAAAACTTTCGAATTGCTTAGTTGGTAAAACTCGCGTCCATGCTTATAACAAACAAACTAACAAACAAACAAACAAATAAACATTGTTGACCGATCCTAAGTATAATCGTGTTTGTGCACATGCATGCATGCGTGCATGCATCCATGCAACTTACGTAACTATTATATTATAGTATAGAATTATGTAATTCGTTATTATGGTATTGAATAGATATTTCCTATTATCTGCACGTCAGCGTTATGATAATATTATTTTTTATAATGAATTTTCAATATCTTTTTTAGTTACGAGTTATTTCATAAAAAAATATGTGTGTGTATATATATATATATATATATATATATATATATAAATGTTTCGTTATATATAAATATAGTTACATATATATTTCTTTTTTATTACTTCTAAAAAAAAAAGACTCTTAATTCAAACTGACTCTTAATTTATAATCAACCTGTATACATACAGATAGAATCTAGTAAGTAACTAGACCGGACCATAACTCATGTTTCTATTGGAAAAAAAAAAAAAAAAAAAATATATATATATGTATTGCGAAGTGCATCGGTGCAGTCGCAAAACGCAATTAATTACACTTATTTGTTTTTAATAGGGGAACCCTAGAACTTTTTTTTTCTCTCGTCTTTTGATTTCTCCCTGGTGACGTACGAAAAATAAAATAGGGAATTGGAGTAGAGCGATGAAATTATTTTTTTCTTTTCTTTTCTTTTCTTTTCGATGAAAAATTCAATTTGAAATAAAAACAAATTTTAACGGCCAAACGATAAAGTAACTTCAAAGTGGGTTAAATATTCTTTTTTCGAAGTGTTGCGTGCTCATGTTCACGATCGAACTGATATCATTCACGTTAATATAATTATATTGTTACATTTGGACGAACAAGTGCAATTGCACTTTGCAACTGTACCTATCGACACTTTTACGAAAAAAGTTTCTTCTACAATTTTCTATTATCTTCGATTAGGAACATACATATATATTTATGTTTTTTTTTTTTTTCTTTCTTTGCATCGAATATGCGTCGTTCGTTTAATTTAAAAAGAAAAAAATAAGAAGAAAAAGAAGAAGAAGAAGAAGAAAAAAGCGGCGCTTAAAGTAATTGTGAAAAAAAAAAATTTATGGAACGTAACCCCGTTTTTTTTCCTTCTTTTTTCTCTCTCTCTCTCTCTCTCTCTTTCTCTATTAAATCTGAATCTCGGCGTAAAGCTAATTTATATAACGAGGCATTTCTATGGAACGAAATATTCGCTTTATACTATACGAGCCTCTTACCTTACTTATTTAGTTCGATGGAAAATTTGTTCGACTGAAACGATCTCGCGTCCGCTAATAAGGAACATACACACTACTCGGTAATAAAAGGAGGTCTCGTGTTACACGGATATGGGATACGTTCTGAATAAAAAATAAAAAAAAAGAAATAAAAAAAAAAAAAAAAACGAATAAATAAAAATAAAAAACAAAAATGAAGAAAGAAATAAGATCGAAAATAACGTAGAATAGGGTGAAATAAAAAGAGATTAAAAAGAAAAAAGAAAAAAGATTAAAGAATGGGATACTTGGTATAGTGATTCATCCAATGGGAGTAATGACCGCGAGAAGGTATATCGATGTCGTGTTGCACCCTGAAACCAAAATGGTAGATGGCATACGACTTCGTGGAACAATTATGAACATCGAACGTCTCTCTCTCTCTCACTCACTCTTTATTCTCATTCTATAGGACCTTGAAAACTAGTCTGTCAAGGTCGATCAAGTTCGATGACCGCTACTGAATATCTCATTTCGTTGCGTCTCCCACCTTTTTTATTTTTTATTTTTTATTTTTCTTTTCTCTTCCTTTTTTTGTCTTTATTGTTCAACCTCGTGTGCGAAAATTGATGGGCCTTTTGTTAAACCGAAACTTGAGTTCTATTGAGATTTATATGATTTGTCAGGGAGACAGAGATAAATACCTTTCTAGAGTACACTATTTCTTTTTAAATTTTTTCTTTTTTTTTTTATAGAATACATTTTTCTTTAAAATAAAGAAAGATTTAAAAAGAAATCCAAAATTTATACAATAAATGATTAAATGAAGTAAATAACAATTTCTTTTTTTTTTTTTAAATTATAATCTATATAAATCAATTACATTAATTACAAATAATATATATATTTATATTATAATATTTTTGAATTATAATCTATATAAGTAAATTATTTTAATTATGAATATTATAAAAATTCTTTTTGTTCTCGAATTGCAAACCATACGATAAATTTTAATCTACGATTGCAGTAATAATAATAATGATGATGATGATGATGATGATGATGATGATGATGATGATGATGATGATGATGATCAAATAATTTTTATAGAGAAAAACAAACTTAGCCAAAAAGACGATTTACTTAAATGAACAAAATAAGATTTATAGTACAGGGAAAGGCTGCATTAGATTTTAACCCGTTAGGAGCTTGAATTATGATCGTTGCAAAAGAGAGAATGAGAGAGAGAGAGAGAGAGAGAGAGAGAGAGAGAGAGAGAGAGAGAGAGAGAGAGAGAGAGAGCAAGTGATGAAGGACGGAGAAGAAGAAAAAGCGAGGGTGGATTATCGTACAGAACGGTCTCTTCCTGTTTGGCACGGAGCCCGTGTGCGGAAGAAAAGGATGGAAAACCTCCGAGTTCTGCTTTTTCAAGAGAGAGAAAGAGAGTTAAAGAGAGAGAGAGAGAGAGAGAAAAGAGAGATTTGGTCCAAAAGAGATCGTCCTGGAGGATGGAAAATTAGGGAGGTTGGGGTGAATCCGGGGTACAGAGGGCAGGGGTGGAGAGGAGGGTTGAAAACGAAGGAACGAGATGGTCGAGGGAGAAGGACGACGGCGTGGCTAGAGAGGGGGGGACAGGGGCCGAGGGGGGGGTTGTATTCCGTTGTGGTGGAAATTTAGGACGAGGTCGAGAGTTATTCTGGAGTACGTTTAGGGTAGTCACGTGATAGCCGAAGGAATTTTGCATTCGACAGATTTCCCGTTGTTACTTGCAACTATTTTATATATTATGTATGTTTGTATGTGTATATATGTATGTAGAGAGAGAGAGAGAGAGAGAGAGAGGGAGAGAGAAGATGAAATCTTTCGTTTCCCGATTCCTTCTTTATCGATGATTTCGATTTATCGAATTATTACATCATATCGTATCTCTGTGTGTATGTGTGTGTGTGTGTGTTTATGTGTGTCAAACCGGATTTTCATGAGTTTTCACTTTCTTCGTTTATATCGGTCGCATCGAGGCTTCTTATCTCTTTTATTTTTTCTTTCTTATTTTTTTTTTTTTTCCCTAAATCGCGAAACTAGATCAATGATCATCCATCTGCATGTAACGGTCAGGGTCACCGAGCAAGGATTCCTTTTTTTTTCTTTCTTTCTTTCTTTCTTTCTTTCTTTCTTTTTTCTCTTTTTTTTTTTCTTGTTCTTATTGTTTACCCCTTCTCTGTGTGTGCGAGTGCGTGAGCATCGATTCTTTAAAAAAAACTATAACAAAAAATGAAGCGAGAAAAAAGGGAGAATGAAAGAGAGAGAGAGAGAGACTCGCGCACTTCAGTCTTCTTTCTTCTTTTCTTTTCTTTTTTCTTCTTCTTTTTTTTTTTCTTTTTTTTTCCTTCCTTGCCTCTTGCATGACGGATCTCGAGGTCGAGATCATTTAAGGAACCTTTGAAATGTCCCTTTTCTTACGTCTTCTTGCGTTTCCTCTTTTTTCGCTCTTTATTTCTCTCTCTCTCTCTCTCTCTCTCTCTCTGTCTCTCTCTCTCTCTCTCGACTCGTTTCGAGTGTTCTGTCTGGCAAAAGTGACTCTTTGTAACTCACATTCGTGATTATTTCGTAAGAAACCGGCTAAGCAACAGGCACGCGAAAATTGTGAACAGGGGAAGGAGGGGGGGGGGCAGCGAGGTAGAAGCTCGTATGAATTTTTAAAATGAAATTATAGTTCTCTCTCTCTCTCTCTCTCTCTCTCTCTCTCTCTCTCTCTCTCTCTCATACGCACTTGTCTCGAGATACAATTGAAACCTACTTACTCTTACTTAAGTATTGTACGCATAACGTTAATATGTAAATACAAAATAAATATCATTGTTATTAACATTGTACACCTAAGTCCATTGAGATACAACGACATCGATATATCGATAAATCGTAAAAAAAAAAAAAAAAAATTATATAAAATTTCGAAGGCTTTTCATTCTTTTGATTCTTTTTCGTTATTTCCATTTTCTTATTTCTCTTTCTTATTCTTCACACACAAACACACACGCACACACACACGCACATATACACCTACTATCTATCATGTTCTCATTGTGGTTGAATAAAACGTACGGTGTGTAAAATTTGTACGAACGAGAGAGAGATCCCATTCATGAAATATATGATAGAAGGTATGCGGTGAGTCATTTCGAGTTCGTACGAATCGAATGATATATACTACGTACGGTTTTAGAGGTGTTGCTGCTGGTAGGACGAGCACAAGGAGGAGAAGGAGGAGGAGAAGGAGGTGGTGGTAGTAGACGAGAAGGGTAGAAAGAGAAGAAGGGGATGGTGGTGGTGGTGGAGGATGATCATCTCGAGATATACGGGATGATGCAGTGCCGGAAATCTGGAACAAAGGGACGGTCCCGCTGAGCAACACGAACCCTCTCTCTCTCTCTCTCTCTCTCTCTCTCTCTCTCTTTCTCTCTCTCTCTCCTTCGTCTCCGTCAGTCTCTCTAAATGTCTCTCCCACTCCTCTTCCCTTTCTATCTCTCTCTCTCTCTCTCTCTCTCTCTCTCTCTCTCTCTCTCTCTCTCTCTCTCTCTCTCTCTCTCTCTCTCTCTCTCTCTCTCTCTCTCTCTGTCTATCTCGGAATCCCTTTCAGTCTCTCGAATCTAGGCTGTTACCGTGGCAACAACACAGGTACGAGCCAACAGCAGAACTACGAAGGCCAAACGAGAGATAGAGAGAGAGAGAGATAGAGATAGAGAGAGAGAGAGAGAGAGTTAGAGAGAGAGAGAGAGAGAGAAGAGAAGTATCTCTATCCCTCTTTTTCAAACTTGCTTTCTACCCTTCTCCTACTCCCACTCTTACTTCTCCACCACCTCCTCCTCCCTCCTCCACCTCCTCCTCCCTCCTCCACCTCCTCCTCCTCCTCTTTCTTTCCTCCTCCTTTACTCTTTACGCGGATCAGATGTTCGAAAAAATCAATAAGACTCTCCCTCTGCCCTTAGACTTCTATCCCTCTCTCTCTCTCTCTTTCTCTCGTTCTATCTCTTTTGTTTCTTCATTATCGTCACGTTGTTCGTGAAAAAGAGAAAGAGAGAGAGAGGGGGGGGTGGAAAGGAGAGGGGAAAGGTTGAGAGGAGTTGATACACACGTGGGTAGTCTGTTCTGAAAGTCAGTCTACAAGCGAGAGCCGACTCAGCTGATCGTGTTCTGCTCTTTCTGGCCCTTCAAAAGGCTCCTCCTCCTCGTGGAGAACCTCTCTCTCACTCACTCACTCGCTCACTCTCCCTCTCTTTATCTCTTTCTTGCGTCATCGATTATTTATATTTAATTATATCCGATAGAAATAAGCCGTGTTTTTTATAAACAGGTGGATATAAATTTATATATATATATATATATATATATATATATATATATATATATATATATATATATATACGATATACACACGTTTAACTCACAGCTAATAATATGTAAGGTATAATTTAATGTATACATATTATGTTTGTACGTATATATGTGTGTATATGTATGTATGTACGTACGTTAAAAAGAAAATTCTCAAAATAAAATTTGTTATTATGTTCGATTATTTTAACGCGTAATAAGTATTTACGCGAAAAAATATTTAAACGCAAAAGAAATGAACGAATTTGTTTAAATTATTTGTCATGACAAGTATGAAACGTCGCGCTGACGATGATCGTTAAATTAATTAAATAACATAATTAATAAAAAAAAAAAAAATTTATATATATGAGTCGTCGCACGAACTGCCATAGAAAAGAGTCTATCGAACGAGAGAATAAATACGATGTTCGTTATCGATCATTGATCGTGCCCGTTTCAATATTCACGATAAGGATATGGATCTTTAAAAAAAAAAAAAAAAGAAAGAGGAAAAAATAAAAAAATAATAATCTTGATAGAAATCGAGATCGAACGGGGATCGATCGCGAGATCTTATCGTAAAATAAAAAGAATGCGTATTTATTTTTAATCGTGTCAATTTACAATCGCGATTAAGAGCTCGATTTCTCGAGGACAGAGTCAAATCTCAATTCTCAATTCGATGTCGATTCGAAAGTTAATCTCTCTCTCTCTCTCTCTCTCTCTCTCTCTTTTATTTATGATACGAACGTGTCACGTCTTCACATATATTTACCCGTACGGATACACGCGTAAATATAAAAAAAAATATTTGTGTTAAACTCAACCATCCTCGTTCATTTTCTAACACGCTATTTCTCTCTCTCTCTCTCTCTCTCTCTTTTTTCTTTGTCTTCTTTTTCTATCGCAGGTTAGTAACTCGTTCACGTTTTACCGATCGTTAGAAAGATACGATCGCAGAAATGCGGGTTGAAAAAAAGAAATAATATTGAAATAGGAAATAGGGTAGGGACTTTTACGTTGGATCAATTCCGATCGATCAGATTTTAAAAACAAATACCGCGTCGTAGATCGTTGACCTCGCGCCCTCCAGAGGCAGAAGCAGAGAGAGAGAGAGAGAGAGAGAGAGAGAGAGAGAAACTCCCGGTAATTTCACAAAAGGCCGAAAGTGTTGAAACAACGGCGATCGTCCATCCTTGCGTGTCAAAGGGATCATCGAGGCATATTATACTTTGGCCATCGATAATCCTTTTCCGTCCGATCGACTCCGAAAGCAATATCGAAAATGCGAACGACGAGAAAGGAAATCACTCCGAAAGATGCCAGTGAAAATGTTCGAGACTTAAGCGCTCGCCCGTAAAACCACCATAAAATTGTTATGAAATATATATATATACGTATGTGTATACTATACATTGAATGAGGGAAGGATTCTATCGTCCTTAAGTGGTTTTTGCGTAAATAAAAAACTCAATAAAATTAATGAACAAATGTTATATAATTCACGAAAAATCGAAATTGCGCGTGAGAGAGGACGAACAAATTTTCTCTCTTTTCTCTATTATCCTTCTTTTTCTTTTTCTTCTTCTTCTTCTCTTTTTTTTCTCAACCATTCATAATCCCCAATGTTCTTTTTCTCTACCTTTTT
>OU426996.1:8244735-8249735 GCA_911387935.1 Dolichovespula saxonica
ATGATACTTTTCATCCTCGACTATAGATAGCTCGATTGTTTGTATATTTTTCTTTCTCTTTTCTCTCTCTCTCTCTCTCTTTATATCATTAACTCTCCTCTCCTCTCCTCCCGCCCCCTCCCCCCACCACCATCGAACCTTTTCAAATCTGTCACGAGTGAAATTATTAGATAGAAATTTGTAGAGCAGAAAATAGATCTAAGGTCGTTGTGTCTCATGTTTCTATTTTGTTATTACTTTACCCTCGGGGAAAAGAAGAAGAAAAGAAAAAAATAAACGTTAATCAAAATTTGATCGAAAGTAACGAACGGAGGAAGAATAATTAACGACAATAATTCTATGCGCCATAAAGATATCTCGTCCTTGTATCCGATGAAGATATATATTACATTGACTCTTTATTTATTGAATTGTTATTTATTAGATTATTAATATTATGGGCTCGCGCAAGGAATTGCTTTTTCTTAACGTTTCGAACGTTTGTTCGTCTTCGTTCGCCTTTTTTTTTTTGTTTTCTTTTTTTCTTTTTTTTTTTTTTTCACTCCTAACGCGGTGTATCGTCGTGAGATATATCGATGTTTTCTTCGGTGAACTTAATTTCTTTCGGTTAGCATGTAATCTCGTTTGGCAGTACGCAACAACACAACACTTGTGTATGCGCGCGCGCGCGCTCGCGCGAGGACGAGCATGAAACCTCATAATTCCGGCGTGTTTCGTAAAATTACCCTCGTCCGATGATATATATATATATATATATATATATATATATATATATATATATATATATATATATATATATATATATATATAAATACAGGTGTGCATAAACGCGAAATGATAATCGCACAAGTTAAAGAAAATTAGAGTAGAGATTTAATGAATTTAAAATTAGATGTCGCGTACCGTACCTTTGCACTTATTTCTTTTCTTTTTTTAATTTATTTTTTTTTTTTTGTACGTCTTCGTTGTTTGAGCTGCGAACACGCGTGGTTTTTATTTATTTGTTTATTTTTTTTTTTTCAACTTTTTTTTTTTTTTTCTTTACTCTTCCCGTCCTCTTCCTCTTCCTCTCTTGTCCATTTTCTTTTTTTTCCGACGTTTTTAAATACATAAATTATAACTCGTCACGTACCGGGTTACATTTACATTTCCATATTTTCCACATTTCTCTCATATTACGTGTAGTACATTTGAATAAGCTTTGAAAAGTAACACACGCTATATATATATATATATATGTATGTATGTATGTATGTATGTATGTATGTATGTATGTATGTATGTATGTATGTATGTATGTATGTATGTATGTATGTATGTATGTATGTATATACATACCGATATATGTATATATAATCGTTAAAAATTAGAGAACAAGGAGATCTAGATCGCTTGGTATAAGCAAAGCTCGCGTTTCTCGATCTTAGAAACGTGTTGCGAGGCAAAACGGAACGGTCTCCTCCGTGCTTGGAGACCTTAAATCCGTTAGTAGGTGAAAGAGCACATTGCGAGGAGGCAGGAAAGAGAAAGAGAGAGAGAGAGAGAGAGAGAGAGAGAGAAGAGAAGTAGAAAGAGTAAGAGAGAACCCGAGTAATTCGATGTGACTCACACTCGGAGTATCCATGGCACAGAAACTCCATGACAGCCATTGTGATCGCGCCTTTCTTTCGAGACCTCGTCAGGGTTCACGATCTCGGACCAGTTTCTTTTTTACTACCTTTACCAGTTTTGTTTTATAAGCAACTGACGACGACGACGACGAACAAGTAGAGAGGGGGTGAAGGAGGAGGAGGAGGAGGTGACGGTGGTGGTGGTGGTGGTGGTCGGGGTCCGTTGGGAAAATCTTCGATACGATCTAACTCTCGTTCGGGTTTGAACGTTAGCCTAACACCGTGTCAGGGTTTATACCTGAGGAGAGGAGAGGTCATTGATCTCTCCTTGGATAGACTTCGCTCGATCGCGCCTAGTTACTTTTCCTTCGTCTCTACCAACGTAAATTCGTTTTCTCGTTGGTACGTTCGTACGGTCGGTAAAACAGTTGGCCCAATACTCAATATTATAGATCTTAAATATCGTATAAAAGATATTTACGGATACGACGTAACCTACTTGCGAAGAATTTAATCGATCCGAAAGTTCAAAGAATACCATCACTTTTTTATATTTTTCTTTTTTTTTTTTTTACTCTCTTCTTCGAATCTTTTTCCTTTTTTTTTTTTTTTCTTTCTTCCTACGAGCATGGAAATCGATCATCAACAACAACCGTTACTAGAGGACATTTTCATCGTACCAGAAATAATAAGATCCGGGTGGTAGAGCTCTCTCGGTGAGTTGCGAAAGGGAGAGAAAACCGGGCCGAGTCTCCTCTCCCGACCGACCGACACCCTCCTTTGACCCAAATAACGTTCGGATCTGGATTGACGCGTTCGCGAAGGTTAACTCCGACGATATGTTCTTCCTCCTTTGGAAAAACACTTCTTTCCTTTTTTTCCCCCTCTCTCCTCTCGCACTCTTATTTTTCCTTTTTTTTTTTTTGTTTTTCCATCTCTTTCTTTATCTCCTCCTCCTACCCTGCGGTCCTCCTCATTCTTTTCTATTCGTCTTCAGATCGATTCGATTCTACTCGAGTTTGAAGTTATTATCTCCTAACACTCGACCTATATATATGTATGCATGTATGCATGTATGCATGCATGTATGTATGAAATAGGAAAGGAAATAACGTTATGTCTGGATTTAATCGACGACTTTTAACATCGATTATACATTTCGAGGAAGAAAGTCTTGGGACAAAATTGGAAAGTGACATTACGAACTCCGCAAATTGGTCGACGTTCTCTCGTAAAACTTTGCCAAATGATTTTTGTTAGTGAATTTTCTTCGAAGTCACATCGCATAAATGTTCTCTCTCTCTCTCTCTCTCTCTCTCTCTCTCTCTCTCTCTCTCTCTGCGTGAATCATAGAACAGAGAGATTAGACCACCCGTTACTATATCGCGTCGCTTAACTTGGCAAGATTTATTCGGCCCGACAAATTTATTATTCCACGTTGCTATCCCCACCCCCTCCCCTCCTCCACAAGCCGTGTATCGTTATTATTATTAACCCGTTCACGCTTATTTTTTATTTGTTCGTTTATTTATTTATTTATTTTTTTTTGCTACCTCCTACCTCGCGCCGTGTATTATTATCATTGACCCGTTCACGCTTATTTTTTAATTATTCGTTCATTTTTTTTTTTTTTTGTCAATAGGTAGACATCTCCAAAATGGCTCCCACGTAATGTTTATTTATCTAAATGTGATATATAATTTTGCGAGATCCTTTTTTCCTCCTTCTTTTTCCTTTCTTCTTACTTCCTTCCTTTCTATTAATCATCGTTCCTTTTTTATTTGTTTATTAAGATCACGCTCAAGGTGCGGCAAACAAATAGCAAAAAATGAAACTCTCTCGAACCCCAACGGTCATTACTCAAATTTTTTTATTTTTTTTTTATTATAACACGACTGTAAATAAATAACGTCGTCCGATTTTACATAACCTTCAAATAATGCCCCGGTAGAGTCGCGCGTTACAGGGGAGGGTTTATTTAAAATAAATAACGTTCTTGCATAATACGCGTTAAGGGTAAGCACCGCACAGACAATGCGCCGACCTAAATTCGTTTTATTCCAAACGAGACGCCACCTCCTCGTAAGGTTTCGCAATGTGTATAACACACTTTCGTGTTCTCCATGACGAACCTGACCGTGAAAATAAATTCACTGGTGAAACCAGAATTTTTTCACCGTCGTCGTCGTCGTCCTTTCGCGTACGAGATCGTTTAAACTCGTTCGACGAGTAGAGTCCAATGTGATCGTTAGCCAACAAAAAATCCACTCAAAAATTCTAATCACGACCGGTGGCGTGTTCCTTTCCTAATCTCGATTCTAATTGGAATCCAAAAAAATTCCAATCGTACGCGAATTACTTCTCTTACGTAAACTGGTCCCTTTTTTTCTTCTTGTCGTTGTTGTTGTTGGTGTTGGTGTTGTTGTTATTGTTTATTTTTTTTTTTTTTTCGTAAACATACGCGATCATGCAAAAATATTTTTATTCCCGATCGAGATAACGACGGTATCGGATCGACGATGATATTTATTATTTGAAAGATATATTGAGGATCGAATAATTATTTCTTATTTTTTTCTTCTTTCTTTTCAAATAAATCTTCTTTTCCTTATCTATTTTATTCGAGTCAAAATGCTTGTAGAAAAAAAAATATAATATATATATATATATATATATATATATATATGTAAAAATAAATATAAAAAATATATATAAATAAAGGGGGGAAAAAAAAACATACAAGAAAAAGAGAACAAGGGAAAAAGAGTCGCAGTCAACGTCCTGTTATTTCACCAAACTAATCTCCCGCGAACATCGTCGAAATCGTTCTCAAGGTATTATCCGTCTCGGTCGTCCCGACTTTTTGCCGGATGATACCGCTACCCGTGAGAAAGTCAAACATGGAGGCCAGGAATACCACCGAGAGACCTTTTCACGAAGAAAGGTACCTATAAAAGATGTTCTTTAAAATTGATCCTGACCTTCGTCTTTCAAAGACCAGCCTCGAGATCCATAGATCTCTATAACCACGAAAAGGTATATAGATAAAGATATATATCTCTCGCGGTATATTTAAATCCTCCGTTTAACATACATATTATCCTATACGTAATCGAGATCCTTTTTTTTTTTCTTTCTTTCTTTTTTACAAGCTAAAATTTGTCCCTTTGTTGAACGTGAAAGAAATGTAAAAAAAAAAAAAAGAAAAGAGAGAGACTGAGGCACAGAGAGAAAAAAGAAAGAAAAGAAGAAAAGAAATAGAAATGAATAGATTGGATCGTTTGGATCGTTTGGATCGTTTGGATCGTTTGGATTAGACAAATTTCTAATACTCTTTCTCCGACCACGGGCGTTCGCACGAGAGAATGAGAGAGAGATAGATATATATAT
>OU426996.1:8257235-8272235 GCA_911387935.1 Dolichovespula saxonica
TCTTTTATATACATATATGTATGTATGTATGTATGTTCGTATGTATTTATGTATTTATGTATTTATGTACGTGTCTGTATATGTTTTGTATAGTTGAGGTCATTGTAACCGTGTCCTCTCTTAATGGACGAAATGAATTTCCGATTAATTAAAGATCCCCCCCGATCGAAATTAATTAAGGTCAATTAAATTCGAGAATCGTTTGACGTTAGTATCTCTCGGTTGTGTATTAACAAACTAACAACGTTTCTCTCGGGTTTCCTCGGGTTTTGCCGTGTGTGACCGATGGGAGGGAGGCGGGGGGAGGGGGCTCTTTGCCCGTGCTACTGTGTTTAGACTCGGTCTTGTGAGATTTAGAGCACAACGTGCCGAACAGGACGCTAAACCGGAGAGATTCGGTGAGGCGCAAAGAGACTAAGAGGAGAGAGAGAGAGAAAGAGATTGATCGAAAGATAGATAGACATACGGACACACACAGAGAGAGTGAGAGAGAGAGAGAGAGAGAGAGAGAGGGTAATAGAGATAGAGATAGAGATAGAAAGATAGAAGATGAACGCTGTTGTGCTCGCTGGTCCGAAACCTATGGGCCAAGGACCCAGATGAGTGTGTGTGTATGTGTGTGTGTACTTTGAGATTAACTGGTCTGGTATTCCCCCGTTGATATACGATTAAATAAAATATTACTTAATCGTTATCGCCATTCGAGCGTTACTAGAAAACGATTCGATCATCTCTCGTTACCCCATAGGTAAAATTACATTTAACAATATCTCCTTTTATTACCGACCGATCGTCGGCAAAATCGCAAGTGAAAGCGTAACGCGTTCGGAATAAATCCACGCGTTCCTGGTATTTCCGTTCTATTTCATTTATCTTTTGGCGAAAATAGAAAGAGATCCTTTGATAATATATATATATATATATATAATAATTTTTATACGATAAGTACTCTTCGTTATTTAAAAATGTTTATAAACTTTACGTAAGTGCAGAAATATCGAAAGTCCAAAAAATGCTATATAAAGAAAACAAAAAATTAGAAACGCAATCAGGTACATTACTTCCCGTAAGATTTCGTTGTAGAGCTTATCACGTTCTACGTTATATATCATTTATCTTATACGTATAAATTAAAACCTTCGATGATAAATTATTACTACTACTAACCGGTAGTTCTTCTTTCAATTGATTTAAAGTTCGTAAGTTCAAATGATTCATCGAAATAGAGGTATAAGATCATTTTTAATGCATCATCCGTCTCTCCCTCTCTTTCTCCCTCTCTCCTACCCTCGGATAGCTTTTCTTCGCGCTTCAACCCTTTTTTAACCGATCCCTTTCACACGACATCCTTACTTCGCTCTTCTTCCTTCTTTTCCACCCTTCTTCCTCTACGTAATAGTTTATTACGTAACGAATGTCGACGAGTAGCGAAGCCCTAGGAAGAAAAGGTTCACCAACGGAGTATGTGTTTGTGTGTGTGTGTGTGTATGTAGATATATAAGTTCGTACATACTCTTTAACATATACGCACACATTCGAGCGAGACAAAGAGGGGAAGACCGAAAGAGATATATAGACGATATAATTCCTTCCTTCTTTGTTCGGTGAATATGCACGTTGCGATCTTTGTAATGTCCTTGGATTTTATTTATGTAAGAAAACGTGTTTTGTAACAGTTAAAACGCGAAACAAGTTTCTTCTTACTTTCCCCACCCCCCTCCCCTGCCACCCTGCCCCTCTGCCCCCGACCCAACTTCTTCCCCCCACAGAGAGAGAGTCAGTCGAAGTCCCATTTGTGAGTAGTGCTTTTTGTTCGAGCAAATAGAAAACGGGGGAAAAAAAAGGAGTAGGAAAGAGGAAAGAAAAAGGAGAAAAAAAAGGGGCAGGGCAGGGGGAGAGGGGTTTAAGAAAAAATCTCGACGCGAAAAGGCTCGTAAAGGTCAATTAGGGGGTAGTTGATTTATTTCCCTTGGGAAGGGTGATTTTTTGTTCTCTTTTTATTTTCTTTTTTTTTTTTTTTGCTACCACGAACTCGATAAATTTTTTTTGCGTTTGCCAATATCGGATTTGTTTCTTCTTTCTTTTCTCTCTTTTTTTTTTTGTTTTCCCCTCCTTCGCTTTCACTTCGAACTATTTCCTATTTATTTTTTGTTTCTTTTTCTTTTTTTGTTCACATATCTCACGCACGATTCGTGGGTAAATTTAATTTCAAGTGATTTTTTCTTCTTCTTCTTTTTTTTTTTTTTTTTTTTTTTTTTTTTTTTTTTTTTTTTTTTTTTTTTTTTTTTTTTTTTTAATATAAACTCGTTCGAAAAAATCTTCAAGCAATTTCAATGATCTTTTTTACACTTCTTCGATATCGTTTAGACTGATTTTCGTTTTTCGAATAGTAAAAACAGAAAAAAAAAACGAACAAAACAAACCTCTTAAGTTTGTAGTGTTGCAATCACAGATAAGTGAAAAAAAAGAGAGAGAGAGAGAGAGAGAGAGAGAGAGAAGAATAGTCTGAAAAATATCGAAAAAGTGTAATTGACTTTTAAGATCATTCAGTGAACCTAATGACTCATTTGACCCTCTACCCCTCATAATTATCACCCATTTGTCTCGCATATAAATTGAATCGTTTTTCTTATCGACGATTAAAAAAAAAAAAAAAAAAAAAAAAAAAAAAAAAAAAAAAAAAAAACAGTATGACAATTTTTTTCCTACCGAACAATCAATAAATGAACTCTCTCTCTCTCTCTCTCTTTCTCTCTCTTGACATTAAGAAAGAAGAAACAATTATCTCTGAGGAAAAAGAAGAAGAAGAAGAAAAAAATTGTCAAGACCATGTAATTTTCTTCGAAATAAGGATCGAGGAGCTCGATGTTTATCTTTTTATGTCGATTACTATCTGGAGATCGACGCTTGGTAATCATAACTGTACTCGTGCACATGGAGCGTAACGAGGAAGGAAGAGGGGTGAAGGGAGGTGAGAGAAAGAAAGAAAAAAAGAAACAAAAAAGAACGAGAGAGAGAGAGAGAGAGAGAGAGAGAGAGAGAGAAAGAGAAAGAGTAGAGATACCGTAAGCGTTAATTGTGAGATCCTTAATGCCACAAACAAGTAGACTGGCACGTGCGATTTATAACTCTCGTGTTGAGGAGCGTGTCGTATCCTTCTTCCTTCCTTCCTTCCTTCCTTCCTTTTATTTTTCTTTCTTTCATTCTTTTCTCTTCCTCTCTCTCTCTCTCTCTCTCTCTCTCTCTCTCTCTCTCTCTCTCTCTCTCTCTCCGGATTACATAAAAATTTTATCGTCGAGTCTTTCATTCGAATGAAGAGACGAAAAAAAAGACGAAAGGTAGATAAAATAAAATAAAAAAAAAAAAAAAAATAAGAAAAAAAATGGGATGAGAAAAATAAATTCTCTCTCTCTCTCTCTCTCTCTCTCTCTCTCTCTCTCTCTCTCACTCTCACTCGTACTCTCAATTTTTCTGTCTCTACAATTTTCTCTTCTGTAAAAAAAAAAAAAAGGAAGGGACAGAAGGAAAAAAGAAATGAAAAGAAAATTTCTATCGACAATTTTTTCAGAAACACGCGTTAATGGACTGACGGGGATGTCTCTTTCTGAGACAGCGCACGTTGATCGATTTAGCAAGCATGATTAATCTCCTTTCGCGGCTGACGTCACTTCATTACCGCACCAACCTTCTTCTTCTTCTTCTTATTCTTCTTCTTCCTTGCCCGATTAAATAGAGTCACATATGTGTACAGACCGAACACACACACGCGCACACACACACACACACACACACACACAAAATATACGTGTGTGCGTGTAATAAGTCCCAGTATCGATTCGTAAAGGGACAATTTAATCCCATGCACTTCGATGTCTCCTCTCCATCTCATACGAAATATATGCACGAGGATGAGGTGTAGAAATGAGGAAGTGTTGAGGAGGGGAGTGGAGGGGAAGGGGCGGAGAAATGGGAGTCTTCTCGTTCGTTCATCAAGTCCCCCCCCCCTCCCCCCCTCCCTCCCTCCCGTAGGAGTGAGCGACTGACTCGCGTTCGTTCTACGATCAAAATGGAGCGAAATTTAAATAGATAGATAAGGGACCGGTGGTAACCTTTCTTATCGCTAATATCTTTTTCTTTTTCTTTTTTTTTCAGCTTGCTTCAATCTTCATCTTCCTTCTTTCTTTTTTTTTCGTTTTTTATCCATCTTTCTTTTTTGTTCCTTTCATTCGCGACAAAGTCTGACGATTATTTGTTCTCGGTGAGACACGAATGAGACTCCCTTTGCCATAGAAACGAGAGAGAGAGAAAGAGAGAGAGAGAGAGAGATTAACATTCTAAGGCTTCCGAGATTACTTCGAAATGACCTTGTAAAAATTCATATTGCGATCAAAAGATGCGACGCGACGTGTGCGAATTACAAAGAAAAAAAAGAAAGAAACAAAAACGGGAAGAAAGAAAATGAAAAAGGAAAAGAATAAATGAAGAAAGAAAGAAAGAGAGAAAGAAAGAAAATGGGGAAGGACAATAAAAATAAAAATCCTCCCGGTAATAAAGCCGTAACACTTTTTACTTACCCCCTTCCCTCCCCCCAGCTCCTCCCCCCGCCATCCCGTTAATATTTTACTTTACGTTCGTAAAGGATCGTTGTGGTCAAGGTAAAAAGAAAAGGAGTATAAATTGAACGAACGTTATTACATTCTAACGACTGCGACCAACGCGTTCTCTTAATTTTTTTTTTTTTTTTAATCGAATAAAAATATCTATGTACGTGCATATATATATATATATATATATATATATATATATATATATATATATATAATACATATATACATAGATAAATACTTATCGTTGTTGATATGTAAAACTCCTTTCCATATCTCATAATAATTTTATATAGACAAGGTAATGAAATGCTTTCGAAATGGGCGCGATGGACAACGAATCGCGATACGCATGTTGTTTTCCTCTCCCTTTACTTCTCCCACTCTCTCTCTCTCTCTCTCTCTCTCTCTCTCTCTCTCTCTCTCTTTCTCTTTCTCTCTCTCTTTGCGAGACCTAATTTCCATTTTGCCCCCGTATATGGTCGAGGACGCGATGTTTGCTAGCGAACGAACAATAAATTTGAAACACATTATTTTTCCTTGAGACGTACACACGTAAACACATGTAAAGTCCACTAAATTTAAATAGTTATATAATATATATATATATATACACTTATGTATGTATGTATGTTTGTTTGTATGTATGTATGTATGTATGTATGTATGTATGTATGTATGTATATAAATAATATTTAAACGTTATTATTTAGATCAAAACTACGACCGCATCGTGTACGAAACAAGTATTACGTTTAAACATTTTCTTCTTTTCTATTTCTTTTTTTTTTTTTTTTTTCTTTACCAACAAACAAATCACATCCCACCATATACACACCACTGTCACGTTTTTTCATTAAGCCTATCGCAAATGACAAAATTTTACGATTTTAATGATCGAATTGGGTTAATTAATTGTGTTATTATTTCTCATTGAAGTTGTAATCAAATTAACGTAGAACGAATTAAGAATGAATTGTACGTCCTGACTTTATTATCACGAAGATATCAATATGTATATAATAGGTTTATTTAAAGTTCTTAATCGATTGGTATCGGGTAACGAGAATCTCTTGTTTTCGGGGACGTTCGTTATTTTTTGATTGTTCTTTAAGATAACAATTTTTTATTAATATATATATATATATATATATATATATATATATATAAATATATAAATTTGAACAAATAATCAATTTTATTGGACAAATTTTGCAACAATCAAATAAGATTAAAATGAACGATCCCACGGGAAATATTCACTTCCATTTATTTCTCTCGATACGTGTATCGATTAATGATCACTGATATTAGTAAAAGAAATAATCGTTAATATATGTGAATGTTTCGATGAATATCAATAATTAAGCATCAGTATATCACGTAGTGATATATCTTATTATAATTGTACCAATCCGATTTGTATTTAAAATACTGATCCATGTTCGATTAGTATCGAAGTATCGTATAAATAGAAAATTAGATCGAAGTTTTAGCGATCGTCAACAAGGTTTTGTTAATAAATTTAGAATTTTCTTGGGATCGCTATTGTTTTATCTTCGTTATACAAAGAGAGCGTTGTTAATGAACGTCGAATGACTGTGGTCAGTTTCGATGAGGGGAATATTTAAGTATCCCCGAAAGAAAATTAAACACCATAGGTATTTCTAATTCGATTAGAAACGTATAAAACGTGAAGGTTTATGGATATTGTTTCTCCCGTCTCGGATCAATCTCGAAAGCTCGCAACAAAATAAATCATCGCGACGAAGACCTATTCGCTCATCTTCGTAATTGCGTAAGACTGATTCATAGGATGACAACATAGGATGACCTCGAAAATGCCACGAGAGTCTTGTTATAGACAAAACGATTGTATGCAATGTAATTCCGCAGGTGTAATTCCGTTCTGAGATAAAATATCTTTGTTTAATTAGTTTCATCGTCGCGGACGTTCGACCATTGGATTGTAATGTTATTGATTTCAGGAGTTAATCGTAAGTTGGAAACTTATCCTTAGTTTTCGTTTTCGAGTGGGAAAAGAAAGAAAGAAAGAAAGAAAAAAATAAAAAAAGAAAGAGAGAACATTATATTATCGTTCGGAGAATATTAAAGAATCGTTTCTCTTGCTTTACTTCCGGTGGTATTTTTTCTTTTCTTTTTTTTTTTTTTTTTTTTTTTTTACTCGACAAAATCATAATTATTCTTAGCAAATTTATTTTAATTTTATTAACCCTTTGTCGCGCGTGACCCTTTCCTTTTTTTTTTATTTTTTTTTTTTTTTTTAAATCATCGCGCCGCAAGATTACTTGTTAATTAATATTATAGATTCTTTTTTATATGTTACGTTTTATAAATATAATTAATATTCAGTATATCATACCGATGTCGTATAGTATATTACATAATATACATCGTATAACATAGTATATTTAATATGTTATATCATGTCAATACTTAATCTACTATATTAAATATAAAAATAATACAAGTATAATTATATAATGCTACAACTATTTGACATTATATAATTCCTTTCGTAATAAGATATATCGAAAAAGAAAATTAAATTGCCGACCTTTGTTATCTCTCCCTGTATTTGATATTTTCGCGACTTGTATTCTCCAAACAAAAAACAAAAAAAAAAAAATAAAAAAAGAAGGAAAAAAAATGGAATGGTCGTCGAAAGAAAAAAAAAAAAAAAAAGAAATAAAAAAAAATAAAAAAAAAGTAGGAACAAAAAATACGATTTTCTTTACACGTATTTGTAAATATTGCGATAATAGTCGATACGTCGAGCTCAGTGTCAATGTATGTATACGAGGATAAGTTTCTTCGGTAATTATCGTAAGAGGCACTTAGCGTAGCACTCCCACGTTGTCTTTTTTTTTTTTTTCTTTATTTCTTTTTTCTTTTTCTTTTTCTCTCTCTCTCTCTTTTTCGTTGTCTTTTTCTTTTTCTTTAAAGGCCGAGGCCCTCCATTACTCGCGACGAGTAATACGCAACTTCATTTTCGAAGGCACCGCTCGACTCGACTCGCTCGCTCGCTCGTCTAGTAGCTCGGGGCCGATTCGACGCGTGTAAACGCCGTATCGCGCGTAATGTCTTACGTCTTATTTAAATTTAATCTCGATTTCGTTTTACATTATTTCCCATTGCCCCGAGCAATGCCGCAAAATTTCAACTGCTTCAGATTCTTCGATCGGGCCGACGACGAAGACGACAACAGATTCGAGCAGAAACGACGTGCTCCAAGACGGCCAATCGATAATTTATTATCCAACGCATGTAGTTAGTAACGAGACAAAATAATTCTATTAGGAGAGCTTTTTCTTTCTTTTTATTCTATTCGTTTTTTTTTTTTTTTTTTTTTTTTGTTTTGTTTCCTTTCTATCTTTCTTCCATTCTTTCGTATATCATTTTCGATATAATCGGGAATAATTTTTAAAGAAAGAAAAAAAACACCATCGATCGTGGCCGATCGACAATTCTTCGAGATTGATTATTTCTTAGTCCTTTAGATTGACGACCGTAATTAACAATCGTTTTTAATATAAAATATCACTACGAGATCTTTCTCGTCTATGACGTTAAAATAAATGATTTATCTTCTTCTTTTAATCTTTTATTTTTTTTTTTTTATAATAATTTTTTTTTTTTTTGTATTTTTTCCTACTTCAATTATCTTTTTCCTTTGTATTAATTTTTTTGTTTTTTTTTATATTCTTAACAATTTTTATTACATGCAGCTGTAAGATGAAACGATCGGAGCGTAATTAACAAATTTTATGTAAAATGGAACACGATTTATTTCGCGCTCTATGAGTCGTGAATTTAATAAGTGATTAAAATTTGTCTTTTTTTTTTTTTTTCAATTTTATCACGGTAAAAAAAAAATTTTCATACGAGTCGTATATGCGCAAGGATTAAAATTGTGTCGTAAGTTAACGTTGTATGGGCCGGTAATATTATTTGAAAAATAAACAATTACTACTTTCGTGAGATCTTTTCCGATATGGGTAGGAGGAGGAGGGTGAGGGAGGGAGGGGAGCAAGCTCTGATCGTCGTCGTTGATGTAAACAATAATAAACGATCGACGTTGATCCGGGATATCTTGGATAGATCGACAACAAATCAGTTGATCTTTGTAATCCCTCGACTATAGGACGTTAAATTTCTCTCAGATTTCCAACAACGAGCGATACTTCGTTACAATTCGCGAAGGCAATTATTAATTTTTTCTTCACCATAAAATTATATTAGACGTTTACGTTGTTGCACGATTCATAAAACGATTCATAACCCGTAACTTCATCCAATCGTTTTCGCGAATGTTAAATAAAATAAAAAAAAAAAAAATAAAAAAAAAAAAGAAAAACGAACAAAATAAATAATAATAACAATAATTAAACATCGTCGATTCACCCTACATCTCATTGCTTGTTCTCCAATGGCACGACGTGTTTCTCATTCCTACATTTAACCTTTTTTACGTTTCATTCGAACGGTACAACGAAATGACCGTTCCTTTATTCGACATTAAGAAACGAACTCGGTAAACTTACCTAACGTTTATCGCAATTGACGAAATTTAAATAGATAATTATCATTGTCAATAATTTTACGATAATGTCACTACGTGGAGGAAGTACGTTTAAATTAAAAGCAAAAAAGTAAAAAATAAAATAAAAAAAAAAAAAAAAAAAACAGGGAAGAGAAATAATAAGTGATAAGAAAGAAGGGGAGGGGGGGACGTTCGTTCGATAATTGCATTTATTACGATCGCTTAATTTATTATTTCATAACAATTGGATAAGAACAATTGGAACAATTCGTTTTACGACGGGACGTTTAAGAAGAAGAAGAAAATAATAGTAATAATAATAATAATAATAATAATAATAATAATAATAATAATTGTTTCAGGGGTGTTGGAGATGGCTGCCACGGAGAGTACTATTCGATTTAGCGGGCACACGTTGGATAAAGCTACCAAGGCCAAGGTAAGAAGAAAATCTCTTTGAAAAATCTGGGCCACTCTCTCTCTCTCTCTCTCTCTCACACACACACACACACACTCATTCACTCACTCAATCATCCTTCTCTAACAAATCGTATTTTATCTCTTCTTTATCTCTCTCTCTCTCTCTGTCTGTCTTTCTCTACCAAATTTTTCTTCTTCAACAAATCGTATTTTATCTCTTCTTTATCTCTCTCTTTCTTTCTCTCTCTCTCTCTCTCTCTCTCTCTCTCTCTCTCTCTCTCTTTCAGTCTTCTTTCCTTTTTTTTCACACTTCACAAAAGAAAATAGAGAGATCGATCGAACAAAGTCAATTTATCTTGAACATCGACGAGACTTTCTCGATAATTACAAAGTAAACTCAGAATGGTTATCATGCCCTCCCCCCCTTCTCCTCCTCCACCACCCCCCTCACCCTCTCCCCGCTCCGTCCGCATTATTTTTATTTCAAATCGGGAACAGTTTTTCTTGTTTGAAATTGTCTTGTCGATCAATTAATCTGTTTTTTTTTTTTTTTGGTTTGCAAAATCAACTTCGGTAGGTAGTATCGGATCGTGTGTACGTATTTCCTGAAATATTATTCGTGGAAGGTGAATTCATTGGGAAACATACAAAAAAAAAAAAATAAAATAAGAAATAAAGAAAGCCGAAAAGAAAAACGAAAAGAAAAAATAATGTGCGGTTCCCAGTATTTTTTTTTTTTCGTTCTTATTTTTTTTTATTGTTTTTTTTTTTATATATATACATATATACCTATACATAAACAACCAAACGATCACGTTTGAATTATTATTAATGTAATCGCAATTGATAAGACGATATGAAAAATAATTGATATATGTCCGATGTGGAAGGAAAATATTTTTTTTTTTCTTTTTTTATATATATATATAATAATTTCAAGAAAGTATCAAACGAATTGGAATGAATATTTTATAAACGATTGAAAGATTGAAAATTATTCTTATCTTCTTTCCTTCTTATTACTTCTTTTTTTTCGGAATTATTTAATTATTAATATCGACAAGGTATTAAAAAAAAAAAAAAAAAAAAAAAAAAAAGAGTATAAGAAAAAGGAAAGGAAAGGAAAGGAAAAGAGAAAAAAGAAGTAGTGTACCGATCGATCGATAATCTCAGGTGGCCCCGATGATGGTAGCCAATAGCGCGCGTTAGGGGAAAAACAGGAAGAAGAAGCTTCCCTTTTAAAAAATTAAAGCACTTTAGCCGTTCCTCTCGTATCTCTTTCTCTCTTTTTTATTCCCCGCAGGTAACGTTGGAGAATTATTACAGCAACTTAATAGCCCAGCACATAGAGAGGAAGCAGAGGCTGGCAAAGTTGGAGGAATCATTGAAGGATGAGGGCCTTTCGGAACAACAAAAGCAGGAGAAGAGATTGCAGCACGCCCAGAAGGAAACAGAATTCTTAAGATTGAAAAGGTCCAGGCTTGGCGTCGAAGATTTTGAACCTCTCAAGGTCATCGGTAGAGGGGCTTTCGGCGAGGTAAAAGTGTCACCTATTATTCTCTTTCTTTCTTTCTCATTTCTTTTTTTTTTTTTTTTTTTTTTTAATTTCCTTCCTTTCTCTCCGCGCTACTATAATCATCGTCGTCGTCATCGTCATCATAATTTTTTTATTTTTTATTTTTTCTCCTTTAACCGTCGTAAAAAAACGACACCACGAACGAATTTTGCTTTTAATTATGACAATATTTCTCGTTCGAACCGTTCGAAATAAATTTTCTTCGTTAATAATGTCATGTAACTCGTTTGAAAAAAAAAAATAAACAACAGGTGAGACTGGTACAAAAGAAGGACACCGGTCACGTTTACGCTATGAAAATATTGAGGAAAGCGGACATGCTGGAAAAGGAACAAGTCGCTCACGTCAGAGCTGAAAGGGACGTTCTCGTCGAGGCCGATCATCAGTGGGTCGTCAAGATGTATTACAGTTTTCAAGATCCTATTAATCTTTATCTAATAATGGAATTTTTACCGGGTGGTGAGTTCCTTAGAAGGGGAAAACAAAAAATAAAAAGTATATATATATATAAAAAAAAAAAAAAAAATAAAAAATAATAATAATAATAAAGAAAAAAAAAAAAAGAGAGAGATCTTTTCTTTCGTCCGTTATAGAATATAATGGACACGTGGATGGCGTATTGCGACGTTCGATTAATACATTATCCTTGTTATCATAATTAATAGGCGACATGATGACGCTTCTTATGAAGAAGGATACCCTATCCGAGGAGTGCACGCAATTTTATATATCCGAAACGGCGTTAGCGATCGACTCCATACACAAATTAGGTTTTATTCATAGGTAAGACGACGAGAGGGTCGGAGAGGAAAATAAATAAATAAAAGTTAAGAGATATAATTAAAACAAAATAAAATACATGAGACTTAAACGAGAAAGAAAAATATCGAGTTAGATATTTCGTTGAACGTAATTTACGTTTCTTTTTTCTTTTTTTTTTTTTTTTTTTTTTACCGTTTTGTCATCGATTTCAGAGATATTAAGCCAGACAACCTATTGTT
Organism: Dolichovespula saxonica; assembly: GCA_911387935.1. Lineage (NCBI taxonomy): Eukaryota > Metazoa > Arthropoda > Insecta > Hymenoptera > Vespidae > Dolichovespula > Dolichovespula saxonica. The sequence goes on from OU426996.1 coordinate 8,269,401, forward strand.
GGATGCTCGGGGCCACATAAAGCTGTCTGATTTCGGGCTGTGTACGGGATTGAAGAAATCCCACAGGACTGATTTTTACCGAGACCTAAGCCAGGCCAAACCCTCCGACTTCAGTAAGTAATTAATCGTGAGAACTAATGATATTTTTTTCTTTTTTCTTTATCCATCCATCCATCCATCCATCCATCCATCCATCCATCCATCCATCCATCCATCCATCTATCCATCCATTCATCTATCTAATCTATCTAATACTTTACTATCTCGTAAAATTTCGTTTATCGATCCGATATTGTTACGTTAGTGACGTCGTGCGGTAGTGGAAGCGGCGGTGCTATGGATAGTAAAAGAAGGGCTGAAAGTTGGAAGAGAAATAGAAGGGCTCTCGCTTACAGCACTGTTGGAACGCCCGATTACATCGCTCCCGAAGTATTTCTACAAACTGGTTACGGTCCAGCTTGCGATTGTTGGTCTCTCGGTGTCATCATGTATGAAATGCTAATAGGTCTGACATCAGCTATCGTTTTATATCTTAAAAAACAATCATTTTGTCTTATTACGATCTCTCGATCGGAAACGTACGGAAAGGAATTTATATACATTCCAGTCTGACATAATATATACATATATATAAAAATACTTGTTTATTGCAGGATATCCGCCATTTTGTAGCGAGAATCCTCAAGAGACGTATAGGAAGGTAATGAACTGGAGAGAGACGTTGGTCTTTCCACCTGAAGTGCCGATAAGCGAAGAGGCTAAGGATACCATAATCAGATTCTGTTGCGAAGCCGATAGAAGATTAGGTTGGTAGACAGTAATATATATGTATATATATATATATATATACAGAACAATATATACAAATGTAAATAATATATACGGAATAATATCATAAATATATATATATATATATATATATATATATATATATATATGTATATATATATCAGTACAAAATAATATATAGAAAATTAAATAATATGTACGGAATAATACCATAAATATATATATATATATTATATTATATTATATTATATTTTAATATATATATATATATATATATATATATATATATATATAAAGAGAATGATATTATCCGGTCGTTCGATTCGATAAACGCATTTTCCCCCCTTAAAATCGTTGTAATTAAAAACGTGCTTAGGATCTCAAAGAGGTATCGAGGAACTAAAGTTAGCCCCATTCTTCCGTGGCGTCGATTGGGAACACATAAGAGAGAGACCAGCCGCTATTCCGGTCGAGGTACGATCCATCGACGACACGTCCAACTTCGACGAGTTCCCAGACGTTAAGTTGGAGATACGTAAGTGTATTAACATATATTATAATAGGCCAGTGTTTGGTTCAACGGGAACACTCGAACGATATACATATAATAGCCTTAACCTTCGAGAGTTCCCTCGCTCGTATATCGAATATCGTTGACGCTCACATATACATACATATATATATATATATATATATATATATATATATATATATACATACGTCAGCCACTTGCTATCTGTTTCTCTCTGATAAACGTTCGTTGGTTCTCTCGATAAACGACGCGAGAGCTTTGCCACTCTTCGTTCTTACGTTCTTTTGTCTCTTCGCTTTTTCATATTTGAACCGTTCGTGTCAAAAAAAAAAAAAAAGAAAAATACGATAAAAAAAATCAAAAGTCAAATAAATAGAGAGAGAACAAACTTTACCATAGGACGCTGCAAAATTCGAATGAACTGCTCGATTTGAGAGATTCATTTTAATTCTAGAGAAATTCATTACATATTTACGTATATATATATAATAATTTTAATTTATATATATATATATATATATATATATATAAAATAATTTTAATTTTTATAAAAATATATAGTAATATATTATATAAAATATATTATATAAAAATATATAATTTAAAATAATTTTAATTTATATATATATATATATATATATATATATATATATATAAAATAGTTATAATTTTTTTACATATATATATATATACATATATATATATATATATATATATATATATATATATATATTATATTTTAATATATATATATATATATATATATATATATATTATATTTTAATATATATATATATATATATATATATATATATATATATTAAAATAAAATAAAATTCTTTACCATTTTTTACGAGTTAAAAGAAACAAACCTTTCATATGCTTCGAGTTTTTGAATTCCATATTTATATATATATACGAATATATTTGATTATCAAAAGAATTAAAAAGAAATGAACAAAACAAAACAAACGAGACGCACAAACGAAACAAATAAAACAAAAAGACGGATTTTATTACAGCGTCAGCACCAATGCCACAGGACGGTGAGGTGATCTACAAGGATTGGGTGTTCATAAACTACACGTTCAAGCGTTTCGAGGGTCTCACGCAACGGGGAACGCCAACGAAAAAATAGCAACCCCCGATAGCCTGCTCGAACACCAACAATCAGCAGTGCGACGCAATTGGAGGAATAGGAATAGGAATAGGAATAGGAATAGGAGTAGGAGTTGGAGGAGGTGGAGGAGGTGGAGTTCCGGCCTTGGTACATCATCCTCATCATCATCATCACCATCATCATCATCATCATCATCATCATCACCATCATCCACCATTGTCCTCGACAACGTCGCGTTCTACACCAACAACGGCAGCAACAACAACAACTACAGCAGCAACATTAACAACAACGTCAACAACAGCGACAACAATTACATCATCATCAACAACAACAACAACAACTGACGGCTGAAGACAATTTCTCTTTGTCTTTCGTCTAAGACGTTCTCTCT
>OU426996.1:8277235-8284735 GCA_911387935.1 Dolichovespula saxonica
GGAAACAAAATGAGAACAAAGAGAGAGAGAGAGAGAAGAAAGGAGGAATGAAATAAAATAAAATAAAATAAAATAAAATAGAAATGAAAGAAAAGAGATATATATCTTTACCTTCGGAATATAAACAGGACAACGGCGATCTGACAAAGAAAATATATGAATGAAAAAAAAAAAAAAGATAAAAGAAAAGAACAAAAAATGTAATAATAAAAATAAGAAGAGGAGAGACGACGCGCTTATGACTCTACCTTTTGAATTTGGACTATGGAACGGAATAATAATAATGATTAAAAAAAAAAAAAAAAGAAAAAAAAAACAAACAAAAAGAAATAAAAGAAGAAGAAGAAGAAGAAGAAGAAGAAGAAACAAAATTGCAACAAATATTAAAATACACATGTATGTGTGTGCTCTAAATCCAAAGCAACCGAACCGAACCGAATGTAGATTTTCACGTATAAGAAAAATCGGCGAATCGAAAACCCGTTTTAGAAGGGGAAAAAAAAACAAAAAAAAAAAAAAAGAAAAAAAGATAAAAGAGATTGAGGAAAACGTGTATGTTGTGTTGTGTTTGCGTGCTGCTTGTTGCGTGTATGCGTATATATATATATATATATATATATATATATATATATATATATATATGTATGTATATGTATATGTATATGTATATGAAATGTTTGACATATGTGCGAGAGCTAATTATGCATACTTGTATGTAAGACGTAATTCAAGCGTGGAGAGAATCGAAGAGAAGAGAAAAAAAAAAAGAAAGAAAGAAAGAAAGAACGACAAGGAAGGAAGGGGTAAATGAAAAAAAAAAAAGTAAAATAAAATAAAAATGAGGAGAAAAACGCGGATCTTATAAAAAAAAAAAAAAAAAAAACAAACAAACGAGATAGATTGTCAATCGTGAATTTGATTATTTCGTCGACGTCGTCGTTGTATATGTGCGCGCGCGCGTGTATGATGTTGTGTGGCGTGCATGAACTGTGTAAATAACGAGTAGTCGGTTTTTTTTTTTTTTTTAACACGTCGAATAACAATTATTTTATATTAATTATACATTTTTCTTTCGCGAGATTTTCGATAATCGAAGAAAGCCGGCGCTAAATCTTTTCTTTTTCTTTCTCTTTTTTCTCTCGTTTTTTTTTTATTTTTCTTTTTTTTTTTTTTAAATCGTTTATTTCCTATCTCTTATAGAAAAACTCTGCTGGTAACACGTGTACACATGTATATGTATCTTCTTTTTCTATATTTTTTTCTTTATATATATATATATATATATATATATATATATATATATATCCTAGCAATTTTCAATATCATTTTAATCTTAAAAAAAAATTTAATATCGATTTTGAAACGTTACAATTCGGAGCACATGTAGATCTCTGTCTGTCTCTCTCTCTCTCTCTCTCTCTATCTATCTATCTATCTATCTATCTATCTATCTATCTCTCACTTTCTCTCTACTTAGTTAATTCCTACCGATTAGATGTTAAAAAAAAAAAAAAAAAAGTAAAGAAGAAAAAAGAACACACACACGCACTCTCACACAAGAAATAAAGCCAGTCTTTCGTCGAACCGTTTTGTCGTCCCTTCCCTGAGACGTGTTCAGAACTCTTTCGCTTTTTAATATGCGCGATCAGAGACATTATTTTCGTCGATGACGAGCGAAAATTCTTTTTTATCGGTCACTGCGACGACGTTTTTCCTTTTTCATTTTCTTTTTCTTCTTCTTCTTCTTCTTCTTCTTCTTCTCCCTCGTTTCTTCTCTCTTATTATTCAATTATTATTATTTTTTTATATATGTTTATATATATATATATTTTTTTTTTTCTTTTTCGAACAGTACTACGAACGATCACGAGAGTGCTCGCATTAAATCGTTGAAAATTTATCAATTAAATTGAATTCGATCGATCCTTTCGTGAATTCAATTTTAAATGATGGATTTCGAATGACTAGATCAAATCCATCAACGATCAGAGACTCACCCGATCTTTAACGCGAGGCGTTTCGATTTTATTTGCTCTTATGAGATATGAACGGAAAGGGAAATACGGTCGCAGTGATTTTAAGTGTGAATCATCGTCGCGAAGAGAAAATGAAAATGAATATGAAGAAGAAAGAGTATAAAAAGGAAAAAAAAAAAGAAAAGAAAAGAAAAGGGGGAAGAGAGTTAGGAGACGATAAAATACGTCCGAAGTAAGATTTTGAGATATGGAAGTTATGGTCCAGGCGTATTTTTCCGTTGTGAACTTGGCTTACCGTGCTTAGAGCCCAATATAAATATATAATATATATATATATATATATATATATATATATATATATGTATGTATAAATGAAAATAAATAAATAAAATATTATTTAAATCGATTTACACGATTAAAGTCACAGCTGCGTTTAGGAATAGCGTTCGCGAGGGAACGTCGTTGACCGGGGAGGGCGAATAAGAAAGGCGAGGATAAGAAAAAAGAAAGAAGAAGAAGAAAAACAAAAAAAAAGAAAACAAAATAAAAAACAGAGATAAATAAAGAAAGAGAGTAAAGAAAAATTCATGTCAAGTGCGAGTGCGGATATTTTATGGTAGGCTTGTGATTAAATGAATGAAATATTGCCGAGATGATATATCCAACCTTAATAGGAGGGGTAGGGTGTGGTTGGGAAGCGAGCGAGGAGGAAAGGATGTATAAAGAGAAGAAATATTGCTTTCCACATGCAGAATATACTATTGTAATTATGTCGTTAATAAATTGTTTTTTATTTTAATTTCCGCGTTTTCATTTTGGCGCGAGGCAACGGCGACCGTACGATAAAACGATAAGACAGACTTTGGTTAGATTAATTAATGCATTTAGAACGAAATAGCGAGAAATGCATTTCCTTTATAATCGTAGCGACAAGAGGTTTAGTCATTTGCTAAGTACAAAGAGCCTACCACACGAGACACGCTCGGCTAGTTGGTGTTTATTAAAAATACGATCTCGAAAATAAATGTATTTTTGACGGGAGAACTCTCGTAATGATCTGTTATTCTTAAGTAGTAAAATTAGTGCAATGAATTTATTATCTAAACAGACATTTTGCCTTTTTCATTGTCTTTCTTATTTTTAAGATTACGAAGAACTTCGATGATTGTGCTGTATCAGTTTTAAGAGAAATTAAATTTGGAGCTAAAACAAATCCTTTTGAGTGCTGCCATCTAGCGTTGAGTGAAGTTAACCTTTCATTGCGTTTTGTTACGATACCGTGGATACCGGTAGTCGTTAATAAAGACATGTTTCGCAGTTTACCGACTGAGATTACCAACGGTCGATAACGAATCGTACTTATCGACGGTAACGTCGATACACAAGATGGCAGCACTTATTTCAATACCTGGAAATATTTAAATGCCAATAGTGCATGCTCGCAGCAATGCAGTTCTGATGAGGTTATGTTATGAGGCTCTCGATAGTACAATAATATGCACAAAAAGGCGATTACTGTGAGAATTTTTTTTTTTTCTTTTTTTTTCTTTTTTCTTTTAAACAATCTGTATAGTTTTCGTTTATCGAACATTTGATTGTAATTATCTTCAATTATGTGTTGTAGGTGCGACTGTGATATTAGAATTTCATTAAATTATTATTTTGTTATTATTGTTGTTGTTGTGCAACAAAAATGTCACTGATCTATAGTAAATTATGCTCGACTATTTTGGTAGAACACTTTGGCCCTATCGTACAGCGCGTAGGAAAAGATCTTTTTATACACGGTAGCAGAACATTAAACCATATTAGACAGAGTACTCGTCTTCCTCTTGTTAAGGTAAAAATATAACTTTTGTAATAATATCAAGATATACGTTATAAGTTTAAGTAATTAATTCTTGTAATAATTTTTAGGTGAAGGAATCCTTATGCACTCTTATTAAATATGGTCTTGTAAATTATTGGCAAAATGAAACGTGTACAGAATACAGTTTATTACCGGACAAAATTATTTTAATGCTTCGATATCCAAGGTATTTTAATGGTCCATACGATAAAACGATATCTCCCTTTATCTCATAAATGTGTCCAATCTCGTAGGTACATGTTCTTCGTAAAAAACGTATGCGGAGATGAGTCCGAGATAATGCTGGAGGAGGTGCTGAAGAACGGTTCCTTAACTGCGTCCCAGATTATCATAAATGCGTATAAAAAAATTCAGCAATCTTCAAGTAACATGCAATCGTCGGTATCGTCTTTGAAAGATAATTTCGATTTACTGATAAAGAATCAATTTCTTATGCGCGATCTGTGCACCAATATGAAGAGTGACGTAGACGAGAAGCCAAACTTTGATATGCCGCAAATTAATTTGAAAGCCCTAGAGAACATAATTCAAGGAAAGGAAGACGATCCTAAAGATAATAATATATATTGGAAAGTAAATTTTGATCGATTCACTCAGGATTTTAGGTGATACGTTCGTTAATAGACGAAAATATATAAATTGAAAAATATATATATATATATATATATATATATATATATATATATATTTTTAGATTTATATATATATCGATTAGATATATATATGTTTAATCGATTTATTGAAATATTTATCTATCATCGTAGAGACCAAACTATCGTTACGGCCATACGTACGAGATTCGACGATGACGCAGGAGAGTTAATGAGACAGTTACTATTTCTTATGTACTTAAGAACTGCATCGTGGGCGGACACATCCAATCCAATACCGTACATCGAAATAAAGGACGTAGTCAAAAAGTTAAACTATCCAAGGCTTATACAGTATCTCGATCAATATTTGAATCTTATCGGTATGAAAATAATATTAACGAAGATGCAATTGGTTCGACGCCAACGTAGTACAGTGATTAAATGTAAAACATGACTTGAAAACGTTACATGACTGTAACGACAACGTGTGATTTCAGATGACGATAAAAGCCAATTTATAAGGCGAGTCGGTGATTCGGGGGGTGGACAATACAGTATAAATATGAAGGAAGCGTTCAATCAATTGGCCTGGACGACGTTAGAAAATATCGTAATGGAACGTTTCGGATCGAAGGCTGCGAGAATATTTCGGTAGCTTACACGAATTTATTATTCGCGATCGATTCGTCGATATCGATTGCACGGATTATTTTTATTTGTTTATTTATTTATTTGTTTTTTTTTTTTTTTTTTTTTTTCGTTTCTTTTTCTCGACAGTCTGGTACGGAGCAAAAAGTTCGTCGAGCAAGAACAAATTCAACAGTTGGCGATGATACCAGCCAAAGAGGCGAAACATTTGACGTACACGTTGCTTCAAGAGAATTATTTGCAAATGCAAGAAATGAAAAAGGCCGGACCCTCGTCGGCCCCTACGAAAACATTTTTCTTGTTTCACATAGATCTGGATCAGGTTGTACAAATGGAGATCGAGCATTGTTATCACGCATTGTACAACATAATGCAAAGAAGAGAACACGAGGCTACGAGCAATAAACGAATGATAGACAAACAGTTGCGCATGCAAACACTTACGAGTAATTTGAAGGAACACGGTGCTACCGAGGAACAATTGGCTGAGGTTTATACATAAAATATATTTCGTATTAGTAAAGTCGTACATTATTATTAAATAATAATTAATCCGTCCACGTTTAATTACGTTAGATCGCCGAAATGATGACACCGTCGGAGAAACAACATTTGGACAAGGTGCAACACGTTATCAAGAAATTGGGTGCTACGGAGTTACAAATAGACGAGACTTTATTTTTGTTAACTATGTACCTACGTTATCACTGATATCGTATTATTTGTTTTTGTAAATATGCGATTGATATGCCGTTAAAAAACGTTACCTCATCCTTTATCCGTGTAATCATTGGTCGATTGACGTAAATAACTTACCTATAATATGCGTATTGTAAATAACATTTAAACGTCAAACGTATTGGTCTAAGTTTTGTAAAAAAAAAAAAAAAAAAAAATAAAAAAATAAAAAATAATACAAATTGATGCAGAAACAAATCCATTGAGAGATACCTAAGCAAACATGTACGTATGTATTGGTGGGTACGTATATTAGAATATTGTAAGATAAAAAAAAAAAGAAATAAAAAAAGAAGAAAAAGGAAAAACAAAATTGTGAAACTGACGATATATGCAATATATATATATATATATATATATATATATATATATATATATATATATATATATGTGTGTAAAAAAAGCGAAAATCAATCGAATGCCTCCCGGTAAGAAATTACTTATTCACCCGTTATAACATGTAGAAAATTGAAACGACGAAAGAGTCACGATTATACGCGAGTCGTCAAAATGACACATGACTACCTCCTCATAACGTTGGTTAATACATGGGCTTACCTAATGTTACTTTCACTTGGAGATCGATAAAAGTTCTAAGAGCGATCATATCCACGATGAGCATGATCGGTTTGATAATGGTGCTTGCCGCCGTGATATGGGCGATTAAACTTAGACGAGACATCGGGGATTATCTTAATCTAGCTGTGCCAGGTTAGTCGATTTCATCGACGAGACCGATTGGAAGTATTAAAAAAAAAAAAAAGAAAAAGGTTTCTTTCGTTAACGATTTTTAACGGTCAGAGAAGCGGGAGGTTTTGTTCGAATGTAGCGAAAGGGAAAACCTCCACGCCTCGAAAAAAAAAAAAAAAAAGAAAAAAGAAAAAAGAAAAAGAAAAAGAAAATAAAAAGAAAGAAAAACTCGTTAAAGTTATATAACGCCGTGGGTTAACGAGCAGATCACGACGAGCAGGTGATGGACACCTCTGGCCAACTGTGATAGTCGTCGCTGCAGTACCCTGTGCCCCCGTTTATATACTCGGACTGAAGGCTTACCTTTGCTTACACCTTGGCGCACAACGAACGAAATTCGATGGGAACGACGACGAGCATAATTCGGAGCTCCCGGACGTTCTAGAATCCGACTACGAGGAGGATGAGGATGACGAGGACAACGAAGACGACGACAACGAGAAGAACAACGGACACGAAGCCAATCGTGTATTATTCTTACACGCGATCCTATGTTTGATATCCGGTTTTCTCGTAGCCGCGATCAACGTTGCCTGTTTTCTGAGATCTAGTACGTTCCAACAAAAGATCCGTGACGATAGCTCCAGCTCGATGATCGAAGCCATGGAAAATTATGCTAACGACGACGTTGTTAGATCGTGCGTCGATGCCGTACAAATGGAGTTACAATGTTGCGGGAGCGAGGATTATCGCGATTGGTTCCGTGTCGGTTGGTCAAAGGAATCGATGGAATATTTCGATTACGAGGATTATAAGCGCCGTCAGGAGGAGATCGAGAAGGGGCAGTGGGTATAATCGGACCGATTATTACGATCTCTTTAAAAAGATCGATATTGAAACGATTTCGAGATTCGCGTGCGTCGAGGCTTTCTCTCTCTTTTTTTTTTTTCTTTTGCCCCTTCTTTCTAGATCGATGAAAAACGAG
>OU426996.1:8289735-8292235 GCA_911387935.1 Dolichovespula saxonica
TTTTTGTTCTTTTTCCGTTTTTGTTCGTTTTTTATTTTTTTTTTTTTTGTTTGTTTGTTCTTCCTCCGTTTTCTTAATCTCTCGTTTATAGGAGACGATAAAGATTTTATAACGACGAAGTTAATGGTACAATATAATCGCATAAATAGATAATCAATAATCATAATAATAATATTGCTCGATCCCATATTTTTATTATTAATCGCTATTATATCTCTCTTCTTTAATATTAATCCTTTATTATCTTATTACGTTCTTCGTTTTACTTGCACGGTAATAATCGTATCATCAACGGCATTAACCGACGCATTTTGTGAATACATAATAAAGATTCTCTTAGTATTCAGGAGAGAGCTGAAATGGGGTCTCGTGAGAAAAAGGGACTCTCTCTTCGCCGCGTTTATTCGTCTCTTTGTTAATTTTGTTTTTTCTTTCTTTCTATCTTTCTTTCCTTCTTTCTTTCTTTCCTTCTTTCTTTCTTTTCCGTTTTTTGGTTTCTTCTTCTTTCCCCCCCCCCCCTCCTTCGAAATCGCGCCTCCTCCATCTACGTAACACAACGTACACGCGTGTATGTATATCCTTATGTGTTATTACATAATATACACAAGCAAATACAATGCACACATTACTCACGCACATGTATAAATATACTTTTATAATCATATGCACGTATGTATATGTATATATATATATACATAAATATATATATATATATATATATATATATATATATATATATATAAACACGTAACCAACACTACTCGTCATCGTCATCGTCATCGTCATCGTCATCGTCATCTCTATAGCTCCTTCACCTATCGCTTTTTTTTTTCTTCTTTTGTTTTCTTTTTTTTTCTTTCATTTCATTTCTTTCCTCTTCGTTCTTATACTCGATTAACATTTCAGAATCATATTTTTGCTCCCACTTTCTCGATCTCTTTCCTTATCTCACCCCGACGTAAACGGTGATATAACGAGACATATATAACCCTAACGATCCTCGAGTCGTTCCTCCTACCCTCCAAATTTCAATTTTTTTCCCCTTAAGAACGGCCTTTCCCCATACAACACACGTATACACTCACGCGAGCAACACGTCTCCATAATCGTTATCATCGCAAGACTTATTACTTATTTTCTTTTTTTTTTTTTTTTCGTTTCGTTTCGTTTCTCACACACCCTACTCTTCTATTCTCCTTCGATTTTACAATCCTTTACTCTTTATTATTATTATTATTTTTTTTTAATATTCTTTTTTATTTTTTTTATATTTTTTTTTATCTTTTTTTTTCAATTCTTTTTTTCTATTTTTTATTTGTTTACTTATTTTCCTTTTAATCAACTTCGATCGGTACAACGTTCGTCCAGCGAAGCGTCCAAGGGTCGCGGATCTTATTAGTTAGCCGACATATTATTCTTCGAGTGGTAAAAAGCAAATGTGCAATGGAAAGGTTTCATAAATATGTGTGTGTGTATATATGTATATGTATATGTATATGTATATATATATATGTATGTATACAACTCTCTCCCTCTCTCTCTCTCTCTCTCGTTCATCCTCTCACATTCGATCTCACATTCTCTCTCTCTCTCTCTCTCTCTCTCTCGCTTCGTATGTCTCCCTTTACGCTACCTCTTTCCCTAAGTTAGTAGTTTGTGCCCTGCTCTGTAGGATAAATAATTTCGTTTAATTGCTCTCTCTCTCTCTCTCTCTCTCTCTCTCTCTCTCTCTCTCTATCCTTCTCTCACTCTCTCTTACTTTTATTTATTTATTTTCCTTTGGTTCATCATTCCTTTTCGTTCGCTCGTTTTCCTTTTCTATTAAATTTTTTATTTTTTATTTATTTATTTATTTATTTATTTTTTTAAATATCCTCCCCTCCTCTTTTCGCATTCCTCTCAATATATATCAGTTAACTATTGGAGTTATACCTTACTGTGACCTCGGTGCGCTGGTAAAGCGCACGGGCGCGTAAACTTTGACGGGGGAGGGGGTGGGCGGCGGGCGAGAGGGTAGGTGGAGAACAGCTAAACGCTAAACGACTTTATGTTTACGTGTTATATATTATGTTCGACGCATTACTTTTGTACGTACCGTGTGTGCGTATGTCGTGTTAATTATGTTCGCAGCTCGCTTGCACACGCGTCGTGTGATTTTCGTTCTAACGATTTATATATATATATATATATATATATATGTATTTATAAATAAATAAATAATTAAGAAGAAAAAATGGGGGGGGATGATTTTATACTTATCTACAAGTTGTTCTTTTTTTTTTTTTTTTTATTCGGGACAACCTCTCGACTAACACACGACGCGTTTATCAAATTTGGCTCATCGATCCTTTCTCATTGTTTCTCTTTTTTATTTTATTTAATTTTATTTAATTTGAGGTTTTCTTATTTCTTCTCTCCTTCCTCCTCTTCCGCTTCTTCTTCTTCTTCTTCTTCTTCCTCCTCCTCCTCCTCCTCCTCCTCCTCCTCCTCTTCGGTGTCT
>OU426996.1:8297235-8302235 GCA_911387935.1 Dolichovespula saxonica
GCCTACGCATATATATATATATATTTTTTTTTTTATTTTTTTTTTATTTCTGTTTTATTTTTAATCTCGTACGCGTTCGACGATCGGACGACCGAACGTAAATAGAAATTCGTTGTTAACGAATATAAATCTGTAGCTACGATATAATATGGTAAAAGGGGTTAAAAGTAGAAGAAGAAGAATTAGTATCAGTATATATTAGAAGGAACGAGGAAATTATTGGACGCACGTGAGACGACGCTCTTCGACGATTTAATTTACGAGGCGTTTACAATCGATTTTACGTTGAGAGAAGAAAAAAGGGGGAGGGGTGTGTTGTCGTATTGTACGGGACGTACAACATATCTTTTTGTTTTTTTCTTTCCATATTTTTTTTTCTTTTTTCTTATTTTTTTTATTATTTTTTTTTTTTTTTTTTTCTTTACGTTCCTTCGTTTCTTTCGCTTGCACCGACTTTCTTTCTATCCAACCTTTTCTTTTTTGGATTGTATTTTATATTTTGGTGGGTGGGAAGAGGCTCGGAGGAGACGGATATATATATATATATATATATATATATATATATATATATATATATATATGCGTGGTTTTATATATATATATACATATATATATATATATATTTTTTTTGTAATGTATGTATATACCCGGAGAGTAGAGTACCAAGCACTCAACTTTTTTACTTGAGCAAGTCGTGCGCACGTTGATTCGCCACGGCTATCCTTGTTTCGTTCGACTCGCCCTGCGGATTACCAGTTTTCATTTTGGTTACACTAGCGTGTGTATTTGTGCGTGTGTCGTGCTTAGGCACGCGCCTGCACGTGCTTGGATAAGGATCGGGGCTCTTGGATATATGGTTTAGGGGATCACACAATGTGCATGGAAATTGGAGAAGTGAGAGATTAAGAAAGCGTAGAAGAAAAGGCATACTACGTACAATATAACTACGGGGATTCTACAAAAGCTAGATTTGCTATCTTTTGCCATATTTATAATCGTTCGTAATCTTCGTAAAATAAAAGAAAAAAAAAATTTTTATATTAAAAAATTTAACAGGCATACAATAATAACAATAATAATAATAATAATAATAATAATAATAATTATAATAATAATAATAATAAAAATAACAATAATAAAAATAATAATAAAAATAATAATAATAATAATAATAATAATAATAATAATAATAAGAATGATAATGATAATGATAATAAAACTGAACGTTTTCTTTCCTACTTCATTTTCATATTCGTGACATTTCATATCAAATTTTTAGAAAGATGAAAAGAAAAAAAAAAATACAATTGAAATTTAATTCCATTTGAACATTGATTTCAATAAACTGATTATAATAATAATTCTTTTTCTTTTTTTTTTTTTTCAAAGCGCGTAAAAGCAGTTAATAGAAAAATCAGATAAATCGTGCGGTGTGCTAGTGCTTCAAGCTCGTATCTGTGCCGATGAAAACGAGACGTAAAGTAATTTTACTTTTTCTCTCTTTTTTTTATTTTTTCTTTTCCTTCATTAGACATTTTTTATTTTTCTTTTTTTTTTTTTTTCTCTTATTTATCGTGTCTTTCTCTCTCTTTGAAAGGACACTTCATTTTGCATTTGCCATATACGTTCAACCAAAGATCGTCTCATTTTTATCATAACACGATACCGGGATACTGGATCAATGATCATTCCATCAAAGATCCTGTTCCTTTTCTTTTCTTTTTTTTTGCGATAGATAAGAACATCGATGAGAGGGAGGAGGAGGAGGAGGATGAGGAGGAGGAGGAGGAGGGAAGTTTCAATCATTGTGAGAAAAGAAAGATAGAAATTGGATTCGTTTAAAGAAAATTGCTGCGCCTTTCCCACGAAAATATCTTACGGGTATATTTTCGTTATGGTGAATTATTTTTTCTTCTTTCCCTTTTTATTTTATTTTTTTCTTTTTCTTTTTTTCTTTTTTTTAATCTCTTTCAATAAACAACGAGTGTCGCGGTGAATTAATTACATTCAACTAAATCCAACGAAAAATTCGTTCGCGTGTTGCAATTTTCTTCTTCCTTGGTTATTTATGTGTGGCTTCACGTGACAGGAGGATAAGTAGAAAGATAAATAGATAAGCGAGGAAAGAGAGAGAGAGAGAGAGAGAGAGAGAGAGAGAGAGAGAACATAGGAAGGAAGACTACGAGATAATGGAATGGCAAAGGATAAGGAAATTACTTACCATCGTGCTCGTGATTTTTTTTTTTTTTTTCAAATGATTTTTTTTTCGAGGGAAAAAAAATATACATTTACTAGGCGAATACTTTGCGAATACTTTTTGTACCGAACACACTTGAGAATGCACGATGTTAATTTTTGTTGTGTTTTATTTTCTCTTTTTTTTTTTATTTTTTTTTCGATCTCATTCGTTTCCTCCTCGTTAACTTCTTCAAATGAAAATTTTGACGAACAAGACAGAAGGGAAATGTTAATCTATTGCGTTATCGTAGAAGAAAGATAGTCACGCACAAACACACACACGCATTTCGTCGAAATCTTTTTTTTTTTTTTTTTTTTTTTCTTTTAGCACAGCATACGGACTCAACGTATACGATATTTTTCGAAAGAAGCAACGATCAGAATAATGGAAGAAAGAGGAATTATATCGTTGTCGATAATAACGTACGAATACCAACGCACTTTCGTCCGTGCATCGTAATATAACTTTCTTTTTTTTTCTCTCTTTTTTTTTTTTTTTTTTTTTTTTAACAGAGTAACAAAACAGTTACCGTAAATACTGTGTACTCTCTCGACGTAAAAGTACTATTAGAACATGGACTTCATCTTTCTTTTGCATTAACAAATTTATAACAAGCGACGACGACGACGAATACTATGCACTTTCTTTTTAAATTACGTATCTCATAGGAAAGGTTGAGGGAAGATCGAGGGGTCGAATAAATGGCGACGGCGGCGTGTGGAGGGGGAAGGTAGGGTGGAGTAGGGGTGGGAGCGGTGGGGGCAAAGTAGATAAATCCACAGGGGGAAAAGGTCAGAAGGGAAACGTTAAGAAAGCGAAAGCAACGACGAACGTGTGCATCGTTCCGGTGAACGCGTGCATCGGTGAGAGATAGAAAAATTCGCACGTGAGATACGCTCCGTAAAATAAAATGAAAATTGAAATAAGGTGAATATAAATAATGTGAAATAAAATGCGATAGGATACGAAAAAAATTAATATGTAAATACGAATATAAGTAAATATGAATGATACAAAAAAAAATATAGATATGCGTGTGTATTTATGTATGTATTAAAAAACAACGAAAAAAAAAGAGAGAGAGAGAGAGAGAAAATAAACGAAGGTAGGGAGGGGTGATACAAAAGTAAAAGAAGTAAAAGTAAAAGTATAGAAAAAAAAAGAAAAAAAAAAAATGAAAAATATAAAGAAGATCGTAAGAAGAAAAAGAGAGACGAAAGTAAGTAACGGCGTTTAAGTGAAATCGTTGGTCCTACCTTCCGGTTGATCCTGTCGATTTGTCGATTTTGATTCTCGAGCTCGCTGCCCATATCGATGGCCATGTTTCTGAGATTGCCGATCATCGTCGACACCTGGCCCATATTGTCTTCCATTTCGTTTTCGCGCGCGTCGTTCGTTATCTTGGCGATATAACCACCCTGAGGGCCAAGCCCATTGCGTTCGTCCATCACCCGTTGGGGTTGATTATTAACGACCTTACCGTCGTCGTTACCCTTCCACGTTCCCTCGTCCTCTTTGAAACTTGCACTCCTGTTGTAAATGAAAAAAAAAAATAAAATAAAATAAAATAAAATAAAATGAAATGAAATGAAATGAAATGAAATGAAACAAAATTAACCCCTTAACGCACGGTTTTTTTTTTATTATTATTTTTTAATAAACCGGCCAAGAAAATCAATTTTTTTCTTTTATATAAAAAAAAACAAAAAAAAAAAACAATTAAAGAACATCGTCTTGGCGCAAAAAAAAAATTAAAAAAAAAAGAACAGATACAAAAATAATGAAAATTTTTATTATATTATTATTAAACAACGCCGCTCGAATTAACTCGAGCGTACATAGTTAAGGAGTTGAAAAAAAAAAATAAACAAAAAAGAAGAGAGAAAAATAGAAAACGCGCAAATACAATCGACGCTTTCCATTCGTGGAATCGATTTTCAAAATACGCGACAACGGTACGGGAGAATATTTCCTTCGTACGAATATGTCGATATCAAACAAGATTTTAATACGAAAATGATGAGTAAAGGAATGAGTAGATAAGCAACGACTGAACTAAGCTCTTCTTTTTTTTTTTTCAGAAGCGAGAGAGAAAGAAAAGAAATATATATAAAAAAAAAAAAAAAGAGTAAAAAGAGTGACTTATGGATTTGCGTGACGTTAACAGTCGTACTTGTTACAAGGGAGAACGCAGAGACCGCAGCATTTTTCCATTCCAGTAAGATTCTTCTCAGCTTCCCGCATGTCAGCATTGATTTGGTCCATGCCCTCCTCGATTCGATCCAATTGCTCTGTTTCGTCGTACAAAAAGGAAAAATGTTATAGCGCATTGGAGGATTAGAATTTTCTTATGCACACAGATTTTGAAGAAGGAGTGACGTGTGTCGCGCCTGGCAACATTGATAATATAATATACAAATATTTCTCTCTCTCTCTCTCTCTCTCTCTCTCTCTCTTTCATCTCTTTCATCTCTTTCATCTCTTTCTACTAATTAATGCGTTCGAGGCGACTAATTAAAGTTTTACGCCGCTCCTTTTTCAAACGAGAGAGAGACTCCATTCCTTTCTCTCCGTTAGAAACAAGCGCAGTCTTATGGAATTTCAAGAAACGAGCCGACAACCGGGGCCATTCATTGTAAAAGAATTAAGAACCAGGTACGAAAGTAATTAGGAAGGAAGGAAGGAAGAAGAAGAAGAAAAAAACTTAACGACGGAAATACGACGACTCGTTTCTCTCATTCCAATTAGACGATTTTTATTC
>OU426996.1:8307235-8309735 GCA_911387935.1 Dolichovespula saxonica
AAAAAAAAGAAAACGAAGCGATTGTGAACTATAATGATCGATATAGTACGACGTTCGTCGTATAAACTCAATTAACTATGGTGCAAATTGTATAAAAATAAAAGAAAATAAAAAAAAAGCCAAAAGTCGAATGAGAAAAGAAATCTTAAAAGACAAGACGTACCACGCTGCTATAAAAAAAAAAAAACAACAACAACAACAAAGAAAATCATAAAGATATCGCAACAAAAAGAATATATATATATATATATATATATATATATAAAGAATATTACGAACAAGATGACCATCAAGAAATAATTCATGAGCCAAACGAACGATCATTATCGTTCATTAATATATATTAAACGTTGTATTATAATTATTAACGTATCGACATTCGACCATCTTGTTCGATAAAATTATAATAATAACGTAACGAAAGAATATAAATGGAAAATCAAATCGTAAGTAAGTAAAATCGTATAAACAATGAAAAATAATAATAATAATAATAATAAAAAATGTGATAAGATGAGGATGATGAGGATGACAAAATGCCGAGTATCGGATATTATGAGTATAATAAATAAGATGCACATAAACCGGGAGCGATCGTGGCTAAAGAAAAAAAAAAAAAAAAAGAAAGAAATAATGTGAAAAACCGATACGAATCGCGATTGGCCGATGACTTTCATTAATTATTCAGAGATATCCTTTAACGGCGCACCGTGACGATCTATCTAATCGCGATCGCAATAAATCGTTCTAATCGCTTACAACGTGCCACCATATAATGCTTTCGCTTTTTATAATGCAAAACACGGACTTGAAAACTAATGCCTACGTGGTAAGACAACGGTTGACAATAGTACGTTTGAGATGCAGAGGTTCAATCAAGGAGTGAAAAAAAAATTTAAAAAAATATATATATATATTTTATATATATATATATATATATATATATATATATATATAAAATATATATATATATAATAGATATTATATACGACAGAGACAGACATCTACCTCTAAGACGTGTACGAAGTATGTAAATACAGTTTCGGGGGTTTTACACTAAATAAACGTAATATATATGTATACATATACATATACATATAGAGATATAATATAATACGTAGATATTACACGTTGACTTAAAGCGACACAGCTAGAAGCTTTCGTGTGAGGCTACAGAGAGTATATATATATATATATATATATATACATATACATATACACATATATATATATATATATATATATATATATATATA
The DNA here is from genome assembly GCA_911387935.1 of Dolichovespula saxonica. Taxonomy (NCBI): domain Eukaryota; kingdom Metazoa; phylum Arthropoda; class Insecta; order Hymenoptera; family Vespidae; genus Dolichovespula; species Dolichovespula saxonica. The sequence continues at coordinate 8,308,492 of OU426996.1, forward strand.
TATGAGTACACAATCCAAAGAAGAACTTGTGTAATATTAGTGAAAAGTAAAAAAAAAAAAAAAAAAAAAAAAAGAGGGGGAAATTTAATAATAGATACGTATGCGCCTGCAAGATATATGCATACACATACACGATTACACTATACATATATGTGTGTGTGTGTGTGTGTGTGTTTGTGTATGTATATATATATATATATATATATATATATATAATCACACGCTTTATGTTATTTATTATTTGTGCGAGCATAGAGGTACTAAAGAGAGAAGCGCGAGGAAAATTTCTAGGACGAAAGTTGGACGAGGCTGGGTCCTTGTTCTATGATCTTTAAACCGGCCATTCTTATTCTTTTTTCTTTCTTTCCTTTTTTTTCTTTCCTTTTCTTTTTACTCTTCGGAACAAGCGAACTTTTCGTAAAAGAAAGAAAAGAAAAGGGAAGACTTCAAATAAAACTTGTTTTTTTTTTCTAAATATAGAAACGCAAAAAAACATAGAACAAAAATAAAATAAAATACGTAAACGGAGGAGGGCAACAAGTAAAAGTTCCGAATTTTTTCCTTTACTTTTTCTTTTTTTTTTTTTTTTACCCCGATCAATGAGATCTGGACGAAGGAAGAAAGAAAAAATATAAGAAAGCAAGAGAAACAGATAGATAAATAGATAGGCTGGATGGAGGTTTGAAATATTGAAAAAAAAAACGGGGTTAATCGTTCGTTCTTTCTTTTTCTGTTTTTTTTTTTTTTTTTTTTTTTTTTAAATGTATATATATATATATATATATATAGATACCAATATTGGCAATAGCAGCAGCAGCAGCGATAGCAGCAGCGGATGCTAGTAAATACTAGAGAGATAGACCACCGATGCTAATCGTTAGTTTGGTGTCGTCATCGATTAAGAGTAATCATTAGTACTGATTAATCAGGTTTATTCTGGCAGTGTCTCGTAATGTGTGTCATGATTGTTAGATTGGTATTAACGTTAGTAACAGTAGTTTATATAATTGGTGATTAGGCGGTGTTGGAAGGGTGAGTAGCTTTAGTAAATATACAAAAAAAAAGAAGGGGGTGATCCGGCTGAGGGGGGGGGCCCAATAGGTGGTCAAATGGGAGAGGAGCGTGAGTGTTAAAAAAAATATAAAAAGAAAGAAGAAGAAGAAGATGATGAGAAAAAAGTACCGACTACTTGGAACGATGATAAGAGTATTTATTAGTAAATACCATACTCTTTATGTAACGAC
>OU426996.1:8314735-8432235 GCA_911387935.1 Dolichovespula saxonica
TGCTCCGATGTTACTCGTTTCTTTTCTTTTCGGTGCATCAAACGTGCGATTATGAAAGAGGAACACGACGGACAACGTGTACGACGACGATGCACGGCTTACGTACATCAATGCTTCTTATCTTCGGTCGAATAAAATTGCGAGTAAAGTCGATTACGACGGGTGGTAAAACTTCGTTTTTAACTCAAGCCACCGGGCATATCTCAAAGTTAGTTTAATGCGTATTATTTTACTTCTTTCCGGATATCTTACGCGTTAAAACGTGTAAAAGAACAACGACGACAACGACAAACCACCCGCGTTCGAAATTGATCGCAAAAACGAATCGACAAATCCCCCCTGGACGGATTTTTCGTTTCGTTTCGTTTCGTTTACGTCGTTGAAATCCTCGCGAACGCGATATTATGCATATGGGGGTGATACAGCGTTGTTCGTGTAAACGTGAGACGAAAATAAAGAGGTCCGAAGAAATTGTTAGTACGTGTGGACGTTTTCAAGCGTAGCTTAAAATGTATCTAGCTTTCCCTTCTTTGGTCCCTTTTTTTTTCTTTTCTTTTTTATTTTCTATTCTTTTTTTTTTTTTCCTTCGGACGATCTATTTCGATGAATGAACAATCCAAATCCCATGGATATATATTACATCGACATGGGTTTTGGAAAATGATTCCTTTCGTTCGCTATAAGAGAACAATGGCACGATGCATTGAGAAGGGAGATTAGTGGATAGGCTTGCAAGAGAGAGAGAGAGATAGATAGATAGATAGAAAGACAGAGAGAGAGAGAGAGAGAGAGAGAGAGAGGGACAGGCAAACACACTCAGGCAGCCAGGCAGCAAAGACAGACAGGCAGGGTAAAGTCGATAGAAAAAACAAAATTTCTCTCTAACAATACCAATTATTGTACATATTACTCGAGAACGTCGATAAAAAGATTCTAATTTTGAGATATCGCGACTGACCGATTAAAAAAAAAAAAAAAGAAAGAAAAGAAAAAAATATCAAACTTATAAATATACATACATATATATATATATATATATATATATATATATATATATATATATATATATAGATATAAATATATTATATATAGAAATCGTAAGAAGAATTAGGGACGAATCATTCCGTTTGTCGAATACTCGTAGAAAATGAGAAAAGGACAATAGGTAAAAAAAAAAAAAAGAAAAAAAAAGAGAGAGAGAGAAAGACGTTCTCGTTCGACAGAGAAGAGATCCTTACATCAAGTACGCTTATCGATATCGATCGATATCGATAGATATCGATTTTCGTTTTGTCTTGTACGACTTTACCGAGAAGGCAAGAAGGCAAGGCGGGCTGACACGTTCATAAGCAGGCATGTTATGTATACAATAGTTATTTTTTTTTCCGGTTAGGCAAGCGGCGGACACACGCGGCCACACAATCGTACACATTAACAATAACACGCACATAACATACAAATATATATATATATATATATATATATATATATATATATATAAATATAAATATTTACGCATTCTGCAACGGACAAACATATCGAGAGGCCCGGTTAACAGCAACATACAATAAAAATGTGCATTTGGTTGGCCAGCGACACTTCTGCTTTTTCTTTTCTAACTTTTTTTTTTTCGTCTGTTTGTTCTGTTTTTTTTTTTTTTTCTTTCCTGTTTTATCCTCTTTTTTTTTTTTTTGTTCGTTCGTTCGTTCGTTCGTTCGTCTTGCATCTTTCCCTTCGAACTTTCGTCCCCGTCATTTTACACATTCAACGAACATTCGACCGTACGGCGTTCACTTTTTTCGTTCGGACTTTCTATGATAAAATATCGATCGATCGAATACGCGAGATAACGCGGATCGAAGGATGCGCCAAAAAAGAAAACATATTCGGAGTACGGTTTCAAAGGACGCGTTACTTTTTTTTTCTCGAACGCTGCGGCAACAGCAGCTGCAGCGGAGGATGTACGAGTAATCACGAATACACCATATATACGAGCGCGCGCGCGCGCGCGCGCAAGCACGCACGCACGCACGCACACAGACATACCGTCGTATCCACGACGACGAATCATCCTCGACTTTTGATCGAATCGTCCCTTACGAGTTCTTCCTCTTCCTTTTCCTTTTCTTTCCATCTCGTTTCATTTCTCGTCGTGTTATTATATATATATATATGTATATTTTTTTTCTTTTCCGTTCGTATTCTTGTTCGTTATTATCTCGTTAAGTTTCGTGTTCTCTCTAGCGTGTCTAGGAAGTTAGTACGTCTTCACTTTGCAACGTCTTATCAGGAGTTTACCTTTGCTCGCTGGAACGACGACGACGACGACGACGACGAGTAGTTTCGTCCTTCGACATGCGACCTCCATCACAATAATGGACAGTAACTCCTTGCCTTTTCCTTTCGTCTTCGATAACTTTTAAATCGAACAATATCGATAATTCGATTTTACGTCAGTTTGACCGATCAACGTCTTTAACGAACCAATCACATATATATATATATATATATATATATGGACCGTTTGTTTTGATAGCGGTGCAAGTCAATTTTGTATTGTTTCGAGATAATTAAAGATTAGAGGATCATTCGCTAAGCAATTTCTTTTATCGGCCAATCTTAAATTGAACAAAGCATTGCCATTTTTTAAGATATTAAATATTAAATATTTATAAGTAAAAAGTTTACAGTAAATTAATCACGAATCATGTGATCTCATTTCAAAAAAAAAAAAAAAAAAAGAAATGGACTTACACCACTTTTAAAATAAACGCTCCATATATATATATATATATATATATATATATATATATATATATATATATATCGTATATATGTGTGTACCCATAGAGATATACGTATACGTATACTCTTACAAATCGATCGGATAAGAACTAGGATAAAAGATAACTCCTACTACAAAATCGATTGACGTAGAGGAGGGAAGAAAGGAAGAAAAAAGAAAAAAGTAGAAGAAGAAGAAGAAGAAAAGTTAAGGAAATCCGTACGAGGAACCGATTTCTTCGTCGAGCGCTACGTGACCTATAATAATAATAATAATAAAAAAAGAAAGAAAGAAAGAAAGAACAAATTTAAATCTAAACTCTCGATAGGATTTAAAAGTCGGTCGTTTTGTAAAACCATTTTCGTCTCATCTACGATTCCTCTCGACTTAGTCGTTCGTAGATAAGAGATACGCTTTTTAAAGCGCCTAATTGCGTCGCGGATTCGTTTAATTCGCCGTAAGATTGTTATCTTATACGGATCGTACGTACGTACATAAGAAATTAATTAGCAAAGTACGCGCCATTTTCCCGTGCTTCTCTTTGGTTTTGTTTTGTTTCTTTCGTCTCTTTTTTTTTTTTTTTTATTCTTGCAACGTACGTAAATTTTATCATTAAAATGATTAAACGTAATTTTGTAGCGGACAGAGACACGAAATTTACGAATTGCTCTGATTTATATGCATATATTTCGGTACATTTATATGTATATAAAAAGATAGAAAAAAAAAATATACGTTCCAAGTAAATTACAATCGCGTAAGTCTCGTCCATTTAATTCCACGTCGAGAGATACTCGAATCGCCGATGATCGATACGAAGAAGCGCGAGGGAAGTCGCGCAGGCTCGAAAAAGAGATTGGAACGCGGCTGGGTTACTAATAAAAGAAAACAGAGGAATGAGGTGAAGAAGAAGTAAGCATTGTCGAAAGAAAAAAAAAGAGAGAGAGAGAGATAGAGAGAAGAAAAATATCGATAAACGATATATCCACCTCGTACAATTTCATTTTTCTTAGAAATTCAATTACCGAACAATTCTATTACGTACGTGAATGAGGGGGTACCATTCATGAAAACTTACGTGTTCTTACGAAAAGAAACTCGAATTATATATTAAAAAAAATATATATATATATATATAACATTTATATAATAAATATGTAGGTACACGTAACGTAGAATAAGAAAAGAGAACGGTTCTCGTGACCTGATATAATTTAACATTCATACGTACATCAATAAATAATATGTAAAATATTCGAACGCGGCATAGTTACTTTAGAACTTACGAAATGAAAAATTAGATAAATGGAAAAGAGGAAGAAAATAATGGAGCGAAGGAGAGACAAGGACGGATACATCGAAACGACACGCGAAACGACCGATTAATTTGAATCACGTGAACAAATCGTAAGCAGGATGCATAATTACGATAGAATATATATATCTATGAAAAAATATTCAGGAACACAGTGACATATAACGTTTTTTTTTTACGTAAAGACAACGTATAAAAGAAAAATAAATCAAACGATAAATATTTATATATATATATATATATATATATATATATATATATATATATGATGAAAGAATGCACGCATAATTACGTAAACAAACACACATAAGTATTTACAACAGACAAAGAAGGCAATATATATAATATAACATTTATTTGATTGGAAAATAAGAAAAATAGAAGAAATAAAATTAAATGAAATAACACGAAGCTAAACGAAAGAGAGAAAGAGAAAGAGAAAGACAGAGAGAGAGAGAGAGAGAGAGAGAGAGACATAGAATTTGCGCGTACAAATATACATATACATACACATACAAAGATGCACATGCATACATATATATACACATATTCGTCGTGGGAAATCCTTCGTCTCGCTTCTTTCATCTCATCGTCCAACATCGATTACTTTTGCAAGAGTCGGAACGAAATTACTGTGTCAACTGTCGGCCACCCGTGAGAATTCGCGAAGAAAAATAAAAGATCCAAATGAATTATCTTTTAAATATTATTAATGCAAACGAAAAAAAAAAAAAAAAAATAATAATAATAATAAATGAACAAACGTAAGTGAATAAATAAAACGAAGAAAGGAAAAAAGCCAATGAAGAAGAAGAAGGGGATGGGGTGGGGGTAAGTGGAAAAATGGAAAAAAGATATAAGGATACAATAATAATGAAAAGAAAAAGGAAAATAAGAACGATCGAGGAGAGAGGTGTCGGTGAAACAAATCAATCGATGTCTCTATTCATAATTCTCGTCGTCACGGAACATACGATGTTATTTCGATCTTCGTCAAATATATATATATATATATATATATTCGCGAACTCGAACGTTATTAATAAACGCTTGTTGCCCACCGAGTTGTTGGCGCATCGAAAACAATGCGAATCACTTTTGCATTTGATTGAACGTCGCTCGCGTTACGAGTTAAATCTAGTGAACAATTTTACCCTGACTCGAACTCAGATAAAAAAAAAAAAAAAGAGAGAGAAGAAAAAAGGACAAAAAAAAAAGAAGAAGATGAAGGAGGTAAAAAACGAGATAGAACAGACTAGATCTATCTAGAAGCTTCTTTCTTTTCTATCTTTCTATATATCGTCACGAAATAATAATCGAGGTCGTCATGGAAGATGATCGACTCCATTTTATTTTATTACTACGTATTATTGGTATGCGTGTAATTTCTCTTTATTTTTCTTTTTCTTTTTTGTTCTCTCTACGTCGTTATGTATACGTTATCCGTTCCTTTGTTCTATATATATATATATATATATATATATATATACTTTTTTCCTTCTAATCGTAAATCTTGCCAAGGCTTCCGAAGTAGTAAAAGTAAAGCCTTTAATGCTCCTGCAGTGCTACCACTTTCCGATACAAATAAAGTAAGAATTTAAAGGGAGAAAGAAAAATGCATGAATAGATAGACAGATAGATAGACAGACAGATAGATAGACAGATAGATAGATAGATAGATAGGAAAAAAAGGAAGAGGCAAATACAGATAGGGAGAATAGGAATTTTAAAGAGAAAAAGGAGAACGTACGTATACGTATACATATGTATAATACATAATCTATATATGTATATATACGTGTATACGCACATAACCATACGTATATATATGTATATATACATATATATTTATATACATACACACACACACACACATATATATATATATATATATGTATATGTATATATGTATATAAAAAGAGACTCGATCGAAGCTTTTCGAGTATTAAGAAAAGATGTCATGTTTTGCGAGAGCATTTTAATGCACGCTACGGTGCAATACATTTTCCATGCGTTTTCCTAAAATCTTTTCTTTTTTCGACGCGTCGTACCTTTCGTCCGATTTCCTTCTGCTTCGGTTAACTTCAATGGTCCGCGATCTTTAACGATCGTTTCTTTTCCTTTTTTTTTTCTCTTCCTCCCTCTCCACTTTTCTCTTTCACCTATTTTTTTTTTTTTGTCTACGAAACATTTTTCTTCATTTCCCCCCTTTTCCCTTCCTCCTCCTCCTCCTCCTCTTCTTTTCTTTTCTTTTCTTATCTTCTTTTTCTTTCTTTCTTTTCCTCTTCTTCCTATTTTTTTTCCATTTTCCTCTTTTGTTCTCTTTGTATTTCTTTTTTTTCTTTTTGTCCAATTTTCACTCAACTTCTTTCCTTCTTCGTTCTTTTCCTCCATTTTCCTCCCCTTTCTCTTCCTCGTTCCTTTCCATATAAGTTTTTTTTTTTTTTCTTTTCGTTATCTTTTCCTCGAGAACGGTCGTTCTCGCTCTTCTTTTATCAAAAATAAAAAGAAAAAAAAGAAAGAAAAGAAAAGAATCGCCGTCTCTCTTGTTGTTGTTATTATTTTTTTTTTTTGTTCTTCTTCTCTTTTTTACTTTTTCATCCTTTCTCGTATTCTTCCTCTTCAAAAGATAAGAAAAAGAGAGGACCGTTGTTTCCTCGTCTCTCTGCACGAATTTTTTTTTTTTTTATTTTTATTTCTTAATAAAAGTGGGGGGGACGTTCCTTCTATTTCGCAACTACCCGTTTATACATTATATTCGTATGCAATGTAATTTCGATTTCCTATGCAATGCGTGATATATGTATATATATATATATCTTTTTTTTTTCCTTTTCAATCTCTTCGAATCTTTTTTCCTTTCTTTTTTTTTTCCTTTTTCTCTGTTCTTTTTTTTCTTCTTTTTTCTGTTTTTTTTTTTTTATTGTTTTTTTTTTTTTTTCGTAATCTAAGAAAAGAACATTTCGATCTAGCTTATTAAAAAACGAGAGACAAGAACCGTCGGGAATTTTATCCGTAAAAGAATAAAAGTTTAGAACCCGTACGAAATATGGCGGGAAAAGCGGAGATATCTGATACGTGAGGATTTATAAGTTTAGTAGTAATCTAGGATGATCGAGGATGATGGGGTTAATATGCGACAGTGGAAAGGGAGAAATCCTTTCGTTTCCTTGATTTTTTTTTTTGTGATTTTTTTTTTTTTTTTTTTTTTTTTTTTAATATCCTTCCTTCTTTCATTTTTATCCTTATACGAAAGAGAGAGATGTTTCTTTAGGGAAAGCGACGAGACGAACTCACCTCCTCGCATAATGCCAGCATACGCCTCGTACTCTCCAGGGACTGAAACAAAAGGAAGTGCTCGTTATTGTCGCGGAATGGCTTCTGGCACGACGACGACGACGACGACAACAACAACAACAAAAAAAAAAAAACGATACAAAGGTAAAAAGGGCGTAATAAAGAGTAAATAAGTCCCATTTGTTAGGGGAAGAATAAGGGTACGTCGAGGGTTAAAAAAAAAAAAATAAAAAAAACACGTTGATACGTTAGATTCGAGAGTTTACGATCGAAAGGAGGAAGAGCAAGGAGACAGAGGAAAAAAAAAAAGAAAGAAAAGAAAACCCTTGGTGGGAGTGAGATAAAAAGAATTTCGTCGACGAAAAAAAAAAAAAAAAACGACGAAAGGTCATTTTGTAAGGGTTAGTAAATTTTCTTTTTTTTGCGAGGGGGGGAGGTAGGTTTCTTTCCAATTTTTTTTTTTTTTTTCTTTTTTTTTTTTTTAATTTAACGTAACGAAGAAAGATCCACGATCGGATCGCGAACTATTCGTCGCGTTCAATTAACGGGACGACGAAGTTAACGTTATTTATATCCCCACCCCCCTCCCTCCTTCCTTCCAATGGGTATGGGGCCCCGTGAATCCGAGAAAAAAAATCATCCGTGCTTACCTCATCGGTGGTCTGGTCCGCCTTCAGTTGTAATTCTTGCAATTCGGTGCGAGGTGGGCCACATTCGGCCGCACCCGCCGCTGACGTTGGTGCAGGCATCTCGTAAGGTGCCTTGAAACGGTGGCCGAGCCTATCCGGCTAAAATCGAAGTCTCCAATCCGCTTAACGAGGAATCACTCCCTCGTGTTCTTTCCCTTTCTCCTCCTGTTTCGAACGCGAAGACGAAGATGTGTCGGCGGGCGCGTTTAATGATCTAACGCGCGACGACGTATTTTTATACTACGTCCGACGATGATGCATCCTGTAACACGTAATAAAAGAAGAAAAATAAGAAAGAAGAAAAAATTATTAGATGTAAACGAAAGAGACTTTTAATCGTTAACGATAAACATATAACTTATAACACATCCCGTTCTAATTACTTATTTACGAACGTATTAGCACGATCTAACGTCGTTAAGCCAATCGACGCGAATTTACCGATTAAATTGTACAGTCGTGAAAGAACCTATGTGACGCGAGAAAGAAAGAGAGAGAGAGAGAGAGAGAAAGCAAGTCAAAAAAAATAAATAAATAAATAAAAAGAAGATAAAACTGACAGACAAACGGAGTTTAAAGTCACTCTTCCTCGGAGACAAGAGTAAAGGCACCACGCGTTCTCCTCTCTGACAGTCGAAACACCAACGAGGATGGCGAAAGTTGGCGCAACACTTGGGAACTCGCGACTCTTCGTAAAGGAGGAAAGAGAGAGAGGGGGGGGGGAAGAAGGGAGAGGGAGGTACGAAAGGGATAGAGAAAGAGAGATAGAGAGAGAGAGATAGAGAGAGATAGAAAAAGTGTAGGTGGAGGTGGAGGCCGGCCCACGAATACGCGCGCGGTGTTACGGAAAACGTAGCTGGCTGCTAACGGCACCGTAGACAACACACATCTAAGCCAAGTCCTAACCTTCTACGGAAATCAATACCCGAGGACGAGGGAACGAGGAAGCACCGAGTACGAGCGACCGAGCGACCGAGCGACCGAGCGACCCATCGAAAAATGCGCAGACGCGAACCACCCACTCTCCTCTCCCTCTCCCTCTCTCTCTCTTCTCTCCCTCTCTCTCTCTCTTTCTCTTTCCCCTTCCTCTACTTACCTACAAACACGCGCGCACACACACACACACACACACATACACTCCAACAACGCGCATACCCACACATATTTTATACGTTTCCAACCCTCTCTAAAAGCACGCGCCGAAATCGACGAAGCTACCCTACTCTCTCTCTCTCTCTCTCTCTCTCTCTTTCTCTCTTTCTCTTTCTCTCTCTATGTCTCTCTCTGTCTCTCTTTATCCGTCCGCTTTCCGAGACGCCAATGCTGTACGCACCGCAACGATCAGCTGGGTTTCGCGAGGCGACATGTACAGGTCAGGATTCTTCTCTCTCACGAGACTCGATCTCGTCCAGCGGGCAATCTTTTTATTTTTTTTTTTTTCTTTTTTTTTTCTTTTTATCGAATGGCAATCCTCAATTTTTAAGAAACATTTCATGAGCTCTACCCTTGGGAAGCACCGGGTTCTTCTTTTTTTATTTTTTTTTTTTAAATATACATAACTTTCTTTTCTTTCTTTCTTTTATTTTTTTTTTTTTTTCTTTTTCTTCCCTCTTCTACAACCCCCTTCTCTTTGCTCGAAGATCGTTCCATTCTCATTTTAAAATGCGTATCTTTTCCTTTTTTTTTTTATCGAATGGCAATCCTCAATTTTTAAGAAACATTTCATGAGCTCTACCCTTGGGAAGCACCGGGTTCTTCTTTTTTTATTTTTTTATTTTTTTTAAATATACATAACTCTTTCTTTCTTTCTTTCTTTCTTTTATTTTTTTTTTCTTTTTCTTCCCTCTTCTACAACCCCCTTCTCTTTGCTCGAAGATCGTTCCATTCTCATTTTAAAATGCGTATCGTGCCCAGCGATAAAGCTCGGATATAGCCAGACGTTACGTCATATACCGTGCATATACCTAGCCAAATCCATTGTACACCCCTATCGTATATGCACTTAATAACATATTATGACTATGAATTTGTTCCCAAGAGTTGTTACGTTAAACTTTGCGAATGATTTGTTTTTTCTTTCTTTATCTTTTCTTTTCTTTTTTTTGTTTTTTTTTTTTTTTTTTTTTTTTCTTTTTCCCTTTGACGATACTATAATATGTTACGACGAGCTTCGGACATACGAAAACGATACGCAGTGATCCGTCCGATCGTTAAAGTCATTTTTAATTATCGTACAAATTGACAGTAATTTCTTACGTAGTTCGTGATAATTATTAACAGCCGAACGTTACGACGTATTTATAACTTTTGACCGATCGTAGGAACGACGTTAAACGTTACGTACTCCGTATACGAATGAACTTTTGTATTTTCGTAGAGGAGGTAGAGGGAGAGAGAGAGAGAGAGAGAGAGAGAGAGAGAGAAAACGTTACCACAACTTCTATCGATCTCGAAAATGAATAAACAGACGTCACGTGAAAATTCGATAATTATCAATTTCCGTGATAAAAAGGATATCGAAGGGTTGCGGGGTAGGATGGGGTTGGAGGTAGGGGTAGAGGAAAAAAAAAAGATCGAGGATAGTAGACCCGATTTAGGATGTCAATCGAATGCTTTTGTCCTTGTCCTTGAGATAGCTGGAACGCTTCCAAGTTACGAGACGGGGGGTAACACGTTTACTCCCTACGATCTTTCACGCCAAGATCACGGTCGATCGGCGCGTATGAGCGAACCGAACGTGAAAGGGACGTTCCAACGGAGTAATAAAAGGAACGTTGAAAGGAGGAAGGATAATGAAAAGTAGGTCGCACGAAATATATACATATACATTTATATATACATACATATATATATATATATATATATATATATATACATATATATATAAAAGTATGTAAATAAATTTACAAAGAAAAATCGCGATTAACTATATATATATATATATATATATATATATATATATATATATATGTGTGTAAATAAATTCATAAACAAAAAGAAATAAAAATTGCGATTAACTACATATATATATATATATATATATATATATATATATATATATATATATATATAAAAGTATGTAAATAAATTTACAAGGAAAGAGAAAAAAAAATAAAAATTGTGATTAACTATATATATATATATAATATTTAATGATTAACTATATATATATTATTTAACTATATATATAAAAGTATGCAAATAAATTTACAAGGAAAGAGGAAAAAAAAATAGAAAAATTGCGATTAACTCTTCGATGGCACAGAATTCGAGAAAATTAAATTAAACCCACATGTCGCAAAGAAATTTAAATTGCTTTTCGAATTAAACAGAGTTGATATATCTTTATTAACAAAGGGATCACATGGTATAAAAACGTAAGAGAGAAAAAAAATAATGACAATAATTCGATTCGATTTGTTGTTACAGTATGGGGATTCGAATAATAGGTTCCAACGTGCCACATGGGTTCACGAACGGTGAAATTTTCTAGATGGATTTTGAAAATTTTTAATCCCACCGTACCACCAAAGAGATTAATTAATTTCCCGACGTTCTCGATCGCTGGAGATGGAAAAAAAATGAAAAGAAAATAATACAAAAAGAAATAATAATAAAAAAAAAGGATGATGAAACATTAGATGGTGACAGTGATGGAGGTGTGGGTAGAGGGGAAACATTCGAAATAAATAATTACAACTCGTATGCAACGAAGACCTTTCTTAGAATAAAAATGTACCTCACCTTGAAACCCGTGCAGCAACAACAACAACAACATACAGCTTTCTCCACTGACAATGAGAGACTAAAGAGAACAACAGCTTACGTTCGTCGATCGATGATCGCAATTGCGAACGTGCGTATAACATATGAAAATTACATTAGCATGCGCAAAAGACCGTCGTTCCTATTTAATACGGCCTCACAATCGTTAGGAATAATTTTACGTTAATAAAATATCGCGAACGATCTAAGAAGAAGGGATGGCGTCATCCCGTACGAACTATTTTTCATTACGACGAATTTTTTCTTTTTCTTTTTTTTTTTTTTTTTCTTACCCCGAGAATAAAATGATACGTCTCAGTTGATTTTTACCATTTCCTTTTTATCCAATATTATTTATAATAATAATTATTATTATTTATATTTAAGAACGTCGATCGATATCAGCTTTTTGTTTTCTTTCGAAGAAATAAAAAAAAAAAAAAAAAAAAGAAGAAAGAATTGAAAAAGAAAGAAAAATTTACGAGCAATCTCACCGATGATACAACATTGCAGTTAGCGTGCAAACAACGTGAGAAAATCAATATTTCAAGACACTTATTGTTAGATACGTAATGACGCATAGATACGTCATAGCAATTAGTAAACACGGAACGTATGCTTTTTAAGTGCCGCTTTTCGACATTCGTTTTATTCGCTCTCGAACGGTATGTAAACCTTTCTTTGCGAATTGGAACGGTGGTCGTTCGAACGACCGAAAGAAAGAAAGAAAGAAAGAAAGAAAGAAAAAAAGAAGAAAAAAGAAAGAAATAAATAATGTATATATATATAAAAAAAAAAAAAAAAAAAAAATCTCGCGATGCTTCCCAATTTGCTTTGGCATGCTTGACCTCATCGACTTAAATGACCCCGATCGATATTATTGTGCAATATTTTACGTTGCGCAATGTTGCTCGCTTTCTTTCGACAACGTACGTGAGAGGATTAAATTTACATTATTAATATGATAGATAATATCGAACGAATAAATGAAGATTATTACATTGTTATCTTTATTATATAAATTGTATTACTTCGTTCCGTTAACTATTCGATATCACGATAACCAATGTTACTTCCTTTTTCTTTTTACTTACAACTATAAACGCTATATTATCTAATAGCAATTGACAATGTCAATCGTCATTTGTATTTATATTTGTATCATAAAAATAAATTTTTCAATCTGTAACAATCGATGTGACATATAATAATGATTCATTGATATCTATTCAATTAATTTCTACGGATACGAATTGTAAAGAAAATTTTCCGTCGTCTCTAATTTTTTCTTTACTTTCTTTTTTTTTTATTTTTATTTCAATGAAACTCTCAAAGTATATTTGGGGAACACGAAATTGAATGGCAAAGATGACGATAAGGAAGATATATACATATATGAAACAGGATATGATAAAAGATTACTATAGGCATCCTAACCTATGCAAATAAATGATAGAATACTTATTACAATCGTTGAAGTAAATCCATAAAAGGTACGAAGAATATTTTAATAAGAGAATTACTTCGTAGAATAATAAAATGTTATGTCTCATCAATGTAATATAATTGTTTATAAGTTCTTGAAGTGTTATCTTACGGATTGATAAATTGTACCATATTTCAAAAGAGTTTACGCGTGGGATGTGATATTGAGAATAATGTCAATTGAGAAAACAAAGGTACTCACTTTCCTTTACCGAGGAACGAAGTGAAATTAACGAAACGTGATTAAAATAAGTCCACTTTATATAGCACTAAAGTAAATGTCGAAGCAGCATAAAGTAGAAAATCGATAAAACATTGCCCCAACCCTTAACGTAACGTTTCTTTTCAATTGATTATAAAATAACGATTGGAAAGATATATAATCACTTACCAAAAGGTATAACTCGTAAAAGAGTCGATTAAAACTAACGTTTCTGACACCGTACACTCCTTCGGAGATATTGCTTCTAATCACACTTTGCTGATAACCACTACTGTATCGAGTTCCTTACCACTACACTAATGACAGAGTAGAAATACTCGTACTGATATAAAGATTTTATTTCAGCGCACTCTTGTGTAGTGATTGAAAGTTAAAATCGAAAGAGGCTTGTCGATGGATCGACTATGTAAGACGCACCAATAGCGTAGCTTCTCGATTGAAATATTTTGATTTCATTGGTGCATCGAATTAAAGAAATTTTAACCAAGAATATCGCCCATCTAACCTAACACCTAAAACTCGTGTCCATCGAGTATAATAATATTTTTAAATAAACGATATGACGTGAACGAGAGATCATTTCTATCCATTATTCACATTTTAGTCCTAACAATGGCTCGGAAGGTGTTTGCTAAAGTCTGCTTCGAGTTATTTTAAACGAAATTTATGATATAATCTTGTGGCGACAAATGTCAACAACAATGTCGACGTCAACGAATAATGACGTTATCAAAGAACTGAAATTGATATTGTATTAGGATTCATTAATAAAAGAAAATTACAATTGAATTCTAACAAACCAATAGCACAATCGTTATGTCAGAGATATGATTCAGTGAAAAAGACACTTAATCTAGATGTCTTTGAAAATGACAAATTATTAGAATCAATATTTTGCCCGATATCTATTCAAAAGATATTCAATCTTATTTTAAGATGCGTCAAACAGTGTGTTATGGGCAGTAATCGTGACTTGAAATTACCTGTTCGAGAACTAAGTTTGAAACATAACAATTTGACAACCATTACATTATTTGAAAAATTCTTTAATTTTCATTTAACCAAACTAGATTTAAGACATAATCAAATATTAGATGTTGAAGATTTACATTACTTTTCTGAATTTAAGATAACAGAGCTTTGGTTGGATGGAAATCCTTTGTGTACAAAATATAAGAGTGCACAGGAATATATACAAGCTCTAAAAAATATCTTCCAACATTTACAGAAATTAAATGGAGTAATAATAGGTACGGAGTAGAAATTTATACCGGGTATACAAAACTCATTATCTTAAGGATGGTTCTAAATTGCAATTAATACAACAATTTGTCACACATTTTTTTTTAATGTACGATCAAGAAGATAGATCAATTATGAATGGTGTGTATGATAAAAATGCACTCTACTCTATGACATTAGGTGCTGGTATAAATTATATGCATAAGCAAGTAGCTAAATCATTTGTTACAAATAGAAATTTACTCAAATTAGTTGATTATGCCAAATGCCGTGAATTTTTGTTACGTGGTCCAGATAAAATAATATCGATATTGAAGCGTCAGCCTCTCACATCACACGATCTTCGTACATTTAACATAGATTTATTATATGACAATGATAATATCCTAGCCATATCCATACAAGGATTATTTATTTATAAGGAAATTCCCATTCTTCCTATGGTATTCAATAGGACATTTATTATAGTAGGTAAAGAAGATAACAAATATTGTATAACTAATGGCCAGTACTTTATTGATGGACCTTATTCTACTACTCCAATACAGAATAATAGTGAAACGAGACATGACATTAAAACTACGAGTGTATTTGTCCCAACTATATTTAATCTATCAGAAAAAAAGAAACTAGTTGCATATTTACGAGAAGTAACGTCAATGAATTTGATGTTTAGTTTAAGATTTCTAGAGGATGTTGATTGGGATGTGAGATGTGCAATCAAGAATTTTATGAAATTGTATAAACTAAATAAAATACCTCCGGAAGCTTTTGAATAAATTACTTTAATATAACATGAATCGATTGAAATTTTTGAAATACTTAGATATATTACTTATAGATCGTTAACAATTCATATTAGAATATATTTATTTCTTATTTGAACACCTTAAATTCGTGTAATATTAAATAATTTCTATGTATTGATGAACATTATATATCGCCGACTTACATAAATTTATCCACAATTTCAAATGAAATGTATTTATAAATTACTCTTAATAAAGTACGATATAAAACTATTGTATGTGACAATCCTAACAAGTGCTATGAAGGATCTTATCGCATTTAAGAAAATCAATAATTTTCAACATAGAACGAATATTCGTCAGCTGATCAGAACCTATTGATTATTTGCTTATTTTGTCCTACAACCGCGCAGGCTAACAAATATCT
Source organism: Dolichovespula saxonica (assembly GCA_911387935.1). Lineage (NCBI taxonomy): Eukaryota > Metazoa > Arthropoda > Insecta > Hymenoptera > Vespidae > Dolichovespula > Dolichovespula saxonica. The sequence continues at coordinate 8,330,713 of OU426996.1, forward strand.
AAGAATATAAACCCTATACTTCAATATATTGAATCGTTAAAAATATCATAAAAAATATCTCGCATGTCGTTGATTTACGTCGTATACTCATGGAAACGTTAAAAATAATCCATTTCAGTAGTAGAATTCTCTAATTTAGAGGATATATATTTTATAGTAATAGGGATTTTTATAAACGAGTAGCGGTAGTACTACTCACCTGCATTGCAGGTTCCATACTTCATAGGGGCCTCAGATTACACGTTTCTGTCAAATATAACGTCAGCGATGGTAAGTTCGATATTAAACTTTGCATGTTGTTTCACAATAAAATCATTCCATTACGTTCAAATCTGTAATATATAAAATAAAATAAAATTTGATTATCTTAGGATATATTAATTTTTTTTTTTTTTTATTATTATTAATGAGGCAGTATTGAGTGACCTGTCTTGCATTACATCAATACTATACATAAATACTACTATGCATAATATACTAAATTTAACTTGAATTCATTATTACTTTTTACAGCGGATGAAAGCATTGAGATGTCCTACTGATGAGCTTAGTCTCACCAACTGCGCTATTATTAATCCCGATGACTTTCCAGAGGATGTGAAGTAAAATTATATTTTAATTATATACAACAATTTGACACCGACCGATTGTTCCGCCATTGTAAACAATTTTGTACCTATTCTTTAGACACATAGAAGTATCCACCGGTCCGAATCAGCATTTTTTGTTTACTGTGAAGCATCATCATGATGTACCTCATGGAGCAGTTGGATTTAGCTTGCCTCAAAGAAAGTGGGCTACGCTTTCTCTTGGACAAGATATCGAAGTCAGACCTTATTACTTTGATCCAACATCTAGTTCTGAATGCTTATGTACAATTGTGTTGGAAGCTGACTTTTTGCAAAAAAAATCGTACGTCATCTTTATCATTATGACAATAATATATATATATATATATATATATATATATATATATATATATATATATATATATATTATATTTTTTTTCTAGGACATCATTGGAACCGTATAATACAGATGAGATGGCCAAAGATTTCCTGTTGCGATTTTCGGGACAGGCATTCACCGTGGGTCAGCAGCTGGTATTCCAATTTAAAGACAAAAAGATGCTTGGCCTTGTTGTTAAAAGTTTAGAAGCTGCTGATCTTTCTGCTCTTAAATCAGGGCAAAATCCGACACCTAAAAAAACAGAAATGGGTCGTTGCTTGGGCGATACCGTGATACAGTTTGAGAAAGCAGAAAGTTCGAGCATAAATCTTATTGGAAAAGCAAAGGGGAAAGTCGTTCGACAGTCAATTATTAATCCAGATTGGGACTTTCAAAAGATGGGGATCGGTGGTTTAGACAAGGAGTTCAGTGCTATCTTCAGAAGGGCATTTGCATCAAGAGTTTTCCCACCAGAAATTGTAACTCAATTAGGTTGCAAACACGTTAAGGGTATTTTACTTTATGGTCCGCCAGGAACTGGAAAAACATTGATGGCAAGACAGATAGGTACCATGTTAAATGCAAGAGAGCCTAAAATAGTGAATGGTCCGCAAATCTTAGATAAATACGTCGGAGAAAGCGAAGCCAATGTTAGACGACTATTTGCTGACGCGGAAGATGAAGAAAAGAGGGTATATGTGCTTTATATTTAATATTATATATATATATATATACATATTAATAATTGCAATTTTAGAAATTAATTATTATAACATAAAATCATTCGTAGCTCGGCCCGAACAGCGGTCTGCACATTATAATCTTTGATGAGATCGATGCCATTTGCAAATCTAGAGGCAGCGTAGCCGGCAATACTGGAGTGCATGATACAGTCGTCAATCAGCTACTTGCAAAAATTGATGGCGTTGAACAATTAAATAATATACTTGTTATTGGTATGACCAATAGACGAGATATGATCGACGAAGCTCTTTTACGTCCCGGTAGATTGGAGGTAAAAGAATATACTAACGATTACACCGAGTTGACATCGAATATGCCATTACATTAAAAATTGTTATTTAAAGGTACAAATGGAAATCAGTTTGCCGGACGAAAATGGAAGATTGCAAATTCTTCACATTCATACATCTAGAATGAAGGATTATAAGAAAATATCACCTGACGTAGATTTAAAGGAATTGGCAACAAAAACTAAGAATTTTAGTGGTGCTGAATTAGAAGGTTTAGTAAGAGCGGCCCAAAGTACAGCCATGAACAGATTGATCAAAGCTTCGAGTAAAGTCGAAGTTGACCCAGCTGCGATGGAAAAGCTTATGGTCGCTAGATCCGACTTTTTGCACGCTCTCGAAAACGACGTTAAGCCGGTAAGTAAAATTAAATTATAAAAAAAAAAAAAAAAAAAAAAAAAAAAAATATAAACCATTCGTCGAAATTAAATAAAATAATATATTATATATTTATTGAATAACTTTTTTAGGCATTTGGTACAAGTGCAGAGGCTCTTGATCATTTACTTATTCGCGGTATTATTACTTGGGGAAGACCAGTTACCGAAATTCTATCTGACGGTATGCTTTATATACAAGAAGCACGTGCCGCTGAAGGCTCAGGTCTTGTATCGGTTCTATTGGAAGGACCACCAAACAGTGGAAAAACTGCCCTCGCAGCGCAAATTGCTAAGAATTCTGACTTTCCATTTATTAAGGTTTGCACTCCGGAAGACATGGTCGGCTTCACGGAATCTGCGAAATGTCTGTCGATAAGAAAGGTAATATAATTTTACATTAACACGAATGAACGATATAATGTATTATCCATAATAAATACATTGCAGGTATTTGATGATGCATATCGTTCGCAACTAAGTTGCATTTTGGTTGACAATATTGAACGTTTATTGGACTACGGCCCTATTGGTCCACGTTATTCGAATTTAACATTGCAAGCGCTTCTTGTTTTATTAAAGAAGCAACCACCGCGTGGTCGTAAATTATTGATTCTTTGCACCACCAGTCGCAGGTAATCGTTTTGTTATCTAAAGATAAATAAATATTTATACCCGCACGATATATTTAATTTGTTCGTTACAGACAAGTTTTGGATGACATGGAAGTATTATCGGCATTTAGTAGTACCATACACGTTCCTAATTTATCTACACCCGAACATCTCTTGAATGTCTTGGAAGAGGTAGATTTATTCACGAAACAAGAAATGGCATCCTTACATGGAAAACTCCAAGGGAAACGGTAACATATTATTTAAATAACAATTATTTCTTTTTATATACCAAAATATAACTTATTTTTCTCTTCTGATTCTAGTATATTTATCGGTATAAAGAAATTGTTATGCCTGATAGACTTGGCTCGTCAAGTAGAGCCCAGCTACAGAGTACCAAAATTCCTCTCAAAATTAGAAGAGGAGGGTGGATTAGAATGAAGAAAACCGAAAAAGAAACATAAATATATTGTATTCTGAATTCTAACTGTGTAGTATTCATAGGTTGGTATGATAAATTTTTATATATCAGAATAAGCCGGATACAAATAGAATTTATCGATTTATCTAATGCAAAATTGATATATCAAGTATAATTCCTTCGTAGGTATTTCTTGCGATCGGATAAAACAAAATTACAAGATCAAATAATACTAACAATATAATATCTTCGTAAAAATGGTTATGCGCTAGCAAAAATGAAAAATATCTTCCATCTTAAATGGTATTATCTATTTTTTATACCATTTAAACAAAAGGACGTAGATATACTTATATTTATTTTATATATTTTTTGTTATCGTATAAGTGATTTTTATAAAATTAAATATATCAAGTAATATTAATTTTATATCTATTTCATCACGGTTATACAAATTTTAGCTTCCAAAATGTATAATTACGAAACACGATACTTTAATTTCATTATTCAAATAATTCCTTTTCGAATTCGATAATATTTTGTAGTAACATTTTTGTTTTTGTTTAAAAAAATCATATATATATATATATATGTGTTTTAATTTTTTATTTTGAACGGGTATACGTAAAAGGGACCTTTGATACATTCCTTGAATTATTTTCTTTCGGTATACGTCAGTAGAATATGATTTATGACGTGATAATTAATAGCGATTAAATCTGGCCATATATATATATATATATATATATATACACATATACGTGCATGCGGTACTTACGCCGCTTATGTCCCCCATATATTTGCTTGTTATATGATCGTATAACACCGCAGTGATCAATTATAGGTAGCAATAAATATAACAGTAACCATTCTTGATCGAACACAACGAGGATGATCTGAACTATGTATATCGTTGATTCTAGGCTGTTTTGTAATTATCATTGTTCGATGAAAATCATAAAAAAAAAAAAAAAAATTATGAGCAGCTTACATCACGAAAATATAAGATTGAATAGAACAGGAAAAAAAAATCGGTAAAACGTTTGATCGATCCTTTTTACTCGTTATTTCAGATCAGACATATTTGATTTGTTACAAAAACAGAAATGTTACTTGAAATATTGATCGATTTCGAAATAACGAAATTATTCTAATGTGAATTTTTATTATTTACGAATTAGTAATCTTTCCGATAAAGTGCAGATTATAATTATTTATTTACAGATAATAAGATGGATAATAATCGTCGATGTATTAGCAGAAGTTGACAAGATTTATTCGAAATTATCTATAAAAAAAAAAAAAAAAAAAAAGAAGAAAAAGAAATGTTACTATAATTGTTTATAAAAGAAATATTATAGAATTGATTTAGCTTTTGATTGTTATTCTTAAACTGTTGTAAAATTATTCAATTCGCATATATGTAAAACTTTAAATATTTAGTGCAACCATGTAGGACAATGATATGTCCTTGAATTATATAACAAATGTACAAATATGGTAATAGGAAAATGTAAAAAAAAAAAGAGAGTTGTGTTCCTATTACGTGATTACAACATATAAGTACATATATACATATGTATATGTAACTATACGTTTATGATTAATAAAGCAACAATTATATACATATATATACATATATACATACGTACATATATATATAATTGTTGCTTCATAAATCTTAAACAATGAAAAAAAATGAAAATAATTATTCCTTTATGTTAAATGTACAGCTTGTGTAGTAAAAATGTATGTACAGCTTATATGTCAGTGTACAGGTATAGACTAATTTTTTTATTTATGTATTTCATTACATAATTTTTTATTTTTCTTTTCATAAATAAATGCATTTACTTTGCTTTATACTTTTAAAAGAGATTTTACAAATCAACAAATGAATAACAATCAATATTATTTCTATTGATAATCGTATAGGTGTATGTAAATGTATTGTTAAAATCACATATATATATATTCGATGTTTCCAAATAAAATATTATAACGAAATGTTATTGTTTTTGAGTACAGTGATGATCAATGTTTTTTGTCTTTTCGAATAATAAACATAAGAATCGACACATGTCTTCGAAGATAATTTATTTATAATTGAAATTTAATTTATTTAATGAAATTAAATGTGATATAAGTAAAATTAGTCATGCTATTAATATCCCGTAATGTGTGGCATCGTTCTTCTGTTGCAGGTTCAATTCAATCAAAGATTTAAGATATATCATTGATCATATTGAGCCATAAAACACCATAAAAGAACGATGATAATCACAATACGAGATAATAAAATTTTTTAAACTCTAGATGGTTCGATCTTTAGTCTAAAGTTTTATATATTCGTTTTGAAAAAAACTTTTCCTTCGTTAGAGTAAATAATATTCAATTATAAAACAAATTAACATTTTTACACAATAACATTACCCAATTTATTGCTCTTTCTCACAATTAATTCTCATTATCTACATGTGCGATTATTCTTTCATAGTTATCGGTAACATGTACTTGCCTTTTAAAATTAATAATTATTAATATTTTTACGATTAATAATTAATTATATATATATATAATAATTATTAATCTAATAATATATATATATAATTATTGAGAACAGTTTACGATATATTATAAGAGAACATTTTACGTTAGTCTATGCAATTAAAATATTAAAAGACATTAAGCACTGCCGCATCATTTTGTTTTTTTTTTTTAAATAAATGTATGTAAAAAATTATTTTAATAATACAACTATGCATCCAAAATGTCATCATCGCTATCCGATTGACACTGCGTCGGATCATTACTGGCATCTAATAAAAGACGAGCCTGCTCGTTAGTGCCGACCTAAAAAATAAAACGATACATAAAATTAACGATATTTACAGAAAATTTACATTGGAATCGTTCTTTCTTTTTTTTTTTTTTTTTTCTTACATATCATAAATTACATTCAAAATATCATGTACCCTGCAGTATTGAACGCGGCCATTTCCTCTTCTAGAGTTGCAGAAATTAAAACAGGATTGCAAACAGGCTCTCTTATTCGGATTTCGATAATACAATAAAGCTAGCAGAAACATACATATAGTAATTACTATACCAGCTATCAGTCCGGCTGAAAATATCAAAAGAAAAACAATAATTTTTATACAATTATCAACGATTTGTCCATATTTACACAATTTAATTATTTTAATTATATATATATATATAAAATGAAAATAGATACTTGCCATGACTAGAAGTACTTTGAACGTTTCCTTGTCTATCTGCGAAAGTAGGTGTAAATTCCACGATGGAATCATTAACGCAAATTACATTCGTGTGCCATTCAAATTCAGTCCAACACTGTGATTCCTATTAAAAAAAAAAAAAAAAAAAAGAAGAAGAAAAAGAAAAAACATAGATATATTAGATATCTGAAACGAGAATAATAATTTAACGCTACTTTCTAATTCCTCCTTTCATTCTTTCTTTACTTCGTAATTCGAGCATTAAATGATGTAACGTAAATACAACGATAAGAAAAGTTCAAATGTCTCTAGAAAAATCTTAAAAGCTCTCAGTTAAGGAATTTTTCCTCGTATTGCGTATAATTGGAATTATCATCGTCAATAAGAACATCGTCAAATTTCCCATCGAGTCGAATCATTTTTTTTTTTTACGAACGATAATCATTGAAAAAATTAATATTTACACATTATTTATACGCGTACGAGAAACGTGTTAACCAATTCGCTACAATTATGACAGTCGTTTATTCGTTGCGTGCTTGGCGTATCCTAATCAAAAACATGGTTAACGCATTGTCTAATGTTTTTAGATAAAAAACTTTAAAATATACAAACATATGTACATATGTATGTTACGCGTAATCTACCCTTCTCAGATAAAAAGGGGACTCTTGAAGATAAATAATACAATGAAGTTAAATCATTCAAAAATCATCGACTACGACTATGACTACAATCGACTACATCGATATCTTTCGGATCTCCGTTAGAAAATGTGTATGTATAAAAAAAAAAAAAGCAAGATGATTTTTTCTTTTGAAGTTTCTCCATTCTGATGCGTATAACTATGAGTATCATTCACTAAAAAAAAAAAAAAATAAATAAAGATCTGAGAACTGTTATTATAATATCGAAGAAGTTATTTTTTTATATTTTTTATCATATGCTATTATTTGCTCAATGAAGTCTTTTTTTTTTTATTTATTTCTCGTTGTTATCTGTTGATCTATTTTCAAAAAGAGAATACACGAAGCAAAATAAAGTCCAAATTTTGTACGCTATGTCCTAAAGTAAATCTAACACTTTGAACGTTGACTTTATATTATTATTTAAAAACTTTCTAGAAATGGCTTTGATCTCGCTTATTAAGTATCAGAAACAAATTTCATTCGATTGCTATAACAATATGAAAGAAAATAATTATTTTATACTGAAATAACGTTTACCAAAATTTCATTATTTTTACTTGACTAGGAATAATGTTTTATGTTAATACCGTTGGTAGGGAATTTGTTAAATTCCTATAAGAGAGCTTATACCGTTATTTTTCATAACGAGGCAATAAATCGAAATTGATGATAATCGGCAACCGCTTGGGAAATCCAGAAACTAATGGAAATTCTGAAGGTGCATTTATGGGTAACAAAAAATAAAACTTAAACCACAGGTATGCTAACTGGCCTTAACAACGAAAACTAATGAAGACAGTAATAAAGAAAGACATAATCTCTTTTTTTTTTTCAAAGAAATTTTTCAAAAATGTTTTTTCATTGTCGATCAAGTTTTTTCGAATTTATTTTCTCTCTTTCTTTCTCTCTCTCTCTCTCTCTCTCTCTCTCTCTCTCTCTCTCTCTCTCTTTGTTTTTTTTTCTTTTTTAATACTTTGCCCCTATACGAAATAACATTATTTTTAGATTTAGACGTTTGTTAAAACTGTTTAAAATGTAGAAAAATTAATTAGAATTTTTTCTCAAGATTGTTTTATTTGCAAAAAAAAAAAAACTATGTAAATTTAAATAGGTGTATGTACTATCTATACCGGGAAATATAAAGTAATCCATGCGAAGATTTATTATTCTAAGCCATATGGGTTAACATAAATTTCGAAGAATCATAATTTTCAAAGACATCAGAATTTAGAAAAAATGGTTATCACACTTGTACGACATTTAGGAAAAAAAAGTTTGGTATATAAACTTCTTTTCTTTATAAATCAAGAAGAAAAACGTCTTATACGCTTATTTTTTAATTTAGTTTTAAAATAATGAAGATATTTGCGTTCGCCTTGTAAAATTATGAAACAAATTTTTCATTTTCTCTTTAGGTACACTATAAATTACTCTGAAATGAATTTATTTACCCATTGTTACAAGTAATGTCCGTTTGAAAGGAAAATAATCAACGCATGTTCGACGGACCTTCCTTAATCGTTTGTAAAATTATCAATCCAACAATATTCGTAAACTTTATCGGAGTTTCAAGACTTGTTTTTAAATTAAATAAATTACAATGAAGTTTTAGCGAGCACACTGATGAATTTGTTTAAACGTTGATGCGCGAATTTACGAATAAATTAACGTGTCACGTTTGATATGTGAAGAATTACAAAGAAATAATTCTCTTTTATATCAGCTATAAAAATACAACATGGAAAGTTGTTAAATCCTTTGTCAAGAACGTTCATAATAAAACAAAAATAAAAAAAAAAATAAAATAAATAAATCGTCGATTTATATTTCATACGAATTTTAGGAGCGCCTCCATTTGTCGGGTCACGTGAGAGCGGCAGCCAATGGCGCGCCTCGATAGCGTGGATCACGTGACCGCCACTGTACGGCAAGTACACTAAGCGTTCGCGAGGCGAGACCGTCAGTCTACGTTAAGGCGTGTAGTAGTGCGTATCTGTTATACAAAATTTCTCGTCCCGTTTCTTTTTCCCGTGCGTTCAAATGTGTCATACAAGTTATCTGAGATTTCGCGATTGATTTTTATCATTCGTTATACGAAACTATCGTCGTTACGATAATAAATACATATCGAAGAAAATAAAGAAAAAAAAAAAAAGAAATAAAAGTGGCGCGCGATGTTACCGATCAACTGTTTACGATTGGAATTCTAAACAGCTTCGAGGACGTGTAACCGAGACATAGCAGTCTACATTGATTCCGGTGAGTAGTATAAAATCATGATCCCGGATTCGCGTCATCGCGAGAAATGAGAAAAACCGGTTTTTTCTTTTTCTTTCTACTGGTATAACATATTGCCGAAATATTCGCGTTTTTGATCGTATTAGCAATTTTTCTTCCTTTGCTCTTATCTTTTTTCGTTGTTTTTTTTTTTCTCGCATTCAAAGAAATATCCTTGTCTTTCTAATTTACCGTTAGAAATTGTTTTACGTTCGTAATAATAATAAAATATACAATAGTTACGAGATCGCGTGACATCGTCATTGAAAATTTTCTAGTATTCCGGTCAACGATCACGTGTCTAGACAACAATATAATGCAAGAGACAAAATCATGAAATTCATTGTAACATTGTTCAATATAGAACTTCGCATGTAATCTCGAAACTACGTTACACACCACGCACACACTCTCTCTCTCTCTCTCTCTTTCCTCTCCTCTCTTTGCGAACATTTCTTTCCGAGAAACGTGTGATATTTGTATTCCTCAGAAAAGCGTCGTTATATTTTATCGATCACGCATGCGTAGATAGCAAATAAATTTGCCTATATATTTTTTTTCTCGATCTTCAGATACGGCACGTCGGTAACGTTTGAAAATATTTATGTAAAAGATCTGTGATTATTGTTATTGTGTTACAGTATAATTCAACGAATGCGAGCGATATTTTAAGAAGATTATCATTTAACATCCAAACAAAGGGATGTATCGGTAAATATATTTTGGCAAAACGTGTAAATTCCGATTATTTAGATACGAGTAAAGATTTGGCAAACTTTCACAAGTTAGGCGCGACTTAATGCAAAGAGATTATACGTTTTGCGAGTGTAAGTTAGAAAACATCTAAAGGAGATTATTTGCCTTATCTATCATCATTTTTGTCGTTCCTCTTATTTTTTTTTTTTTTTTTTTTTTTTTTTTTATCGACTCCTGTTTTTCTATCTTGTATACCATATGCGTATAAATGTCGTACTCAACGCGATACGAAGTTTGGAGTATGTAAACATGTAGGTCGTCTTAATCGTCGACCTATGACGATATATATATATATATATATATATATATATATATATATATATATATATATCAGTAAATCCATTATTGCATAAGTTGTGAGTTTTATTTTACATTTTAAGCCTATCTTACTGCAGGGCGAGAAAAAGTAAATATCAGATTTGAAATATTTTTTTTTTTTTTTGTTAATTGTAAGAAGAAAGAAAAAAAAAGGAGAAAGATTATTCACCACTACGAAGATTCCTTCGATTAAATTACGTACGTGTGTATCACCGAAGGTATGACTTCAATGACTGATAAGAACGCATTCACGAGGTTTCGTCTGATTTGAATTTCTCCTCGTACGCGATATATATTTAACAATTAGGCGTAATACTTAAAAATACTCATTCCAAAATCTAACCACTCGTACGTGTAACCAATTTCATTTTCGATATCGCCGTAAGCTAAATAAACTATCTCCGTTGCCCGTGACATTCCCTAACACCGTAACCTTTACCGAGAACAGATATTTACGTTATTATTTGTATATTTAACCTCGTACATTCTAATTTCGGAAATTCGATTTATAATATGTTAACATTAAAATATTTCTTTGATAACGTTAAATATATCAGGGATCTAGATTAATAATTACGTGGCAGTTAAACCAAAGAAATTATATTTAATAGTTGTAAATCACTTGATCGACATGTAACGGAATACCGAGAAGAAGTACATACACTGGGACGACAAGTCGTCATGAAACGATCACACGAGTCAAGAAAAAGAAAAACAGAATTAATACGCGACGTATAGCGAACGAATAATAATATGTGTCCTCAGTCGAACGATTAAAAAAATAAAAAAATCATCTGTAATCATCGATTAAATCACATATTTCGTTAAGTATTAAATGTAATGCTCGTCTGTAAGTACCGTCTACGAAAGGATTACGAGATTATCCCCAGAAGATTTCGAGTCGATCAAAAACTTCTTAGATGATTTTAAATATCGATTTACTATTTTTCGAGACTCTTTATTAGGCCTTTAGTTAGGACTGACATTTTTACAATTAAGTCATGCAGTTTTACGATCAGAAATGAAAAAGAAAAAAATAACTTGGCTCGAAGCATTTCGAAAAAATTTATAATTGATTTATAAAGTCACCTAGGATCTTTTGATCCAACAAAAGCGTACATATGCAATGATGGATATTATTTTCATAGTGAAAACCGCGTAAAGCACTCGCGTGACCTTGGTAATAATTGACTGGTCATACGCCGAGATATAGTTAAAGTTTCTTTCATATTCAGAAGTTTGTACTTCTTTGAATTAGTAGTTATATCGTTATTAAAGTCGAATGAATGAATGAGTGTAGTTGGGAACTCGAATATTTTTCTCAGAATGAAATTACACGTGTAATCATGCACACATAAATATCTACACGGATATGTATCGAATATGATCCGTATAACGTGCACATTCACGAGATGTTACGAACTAATAAAGTTTACTTATATAATCTACGTGAAAAAACGAAAGAAAATAAAACTCGTCCAACCAAGGAAACGGGACGAAAATATTTTTTCATTTATTGTTTTTCTTCGCGTGTTAAAAATTAAATGTCATATGTCGTTGGTATGTTACACTGTAATTCTGTTTCTCACGTTAACCTTTCACTGAATTTAATTATTTATTTATTCTTTTTTTTTTTCTTCTTCTTAACACCGACGAAGAGAGATATGTCGTATACGTTCATAAAACTACCAGGTTTATTAATCATTCTCGGTAAATCATAAGTCGCAATTATTGCACCTATCTGTGACCAATTAAAATGATCGATCAAGATCGATAATCGTCACGTAGATAGTAACTTTTACGGGAAACGAGATATTATTTTCCTTTTTCCCTCTTCTTCTTCTTCTTCTTCTTCTTCTTTTTCTTTGTCTTTTTCTACTCCTTCAATCAATCATTGAAACATTCGCGATGTTATTTCGTTGTAGGTTACAGAGGTACGAACTATATAATTCTCCATTTTTAAATAAACGCGGAAAAACAAAAAAGGACCTATTCTTGATAGAAGCATACACGCAATACAATCGTAGAAATAATTATATATTAACTTTTTCTGAAGTAACTTATTCTGATTGTTAAGAGGAAAATAAACGGGCAATATTTTCGAAGACGTTTCTTGTTTTATATTTTCGACGATCAATTCCCAACAGGATTCTTCGTAGGATCGAACCGTTCACCGAATGAGAAACTAGAGACGACCTTGAATTTACTTGGCTCTCTTTCTCGGCCTTCCTTTTTTTTTCTCTTTAAATTATAAACGATGTGTATTTACTCGGAAAGTCATCGTGTTAAAAACTGTGATCATATTCAACGAAACGCTTTTATTAATTATCGTGTCTCGACATTGATTTATGAAAATAAAGAAAGTTTCTTAATAAATCCACCAACACTTTTGTTTTTGTTTATAATTTCTTATCTAATCGGACTAGCTTGAGAGCCGAAGAAAAGATAAAACAAAAAAGAAAAAAAAAAAAAAGGAAAAAACACGAAAGGTCACAGTACATGTTAAATTCCAGTATTTTTGTCGAACGACGTAGAAATAGGAAATCACCGACTTTATCAATAGATAGAATGAGTTTCTCTCTCTCTCTCTCTCTCTCTCTCTCTCTTTATATATATATATATATATAACTCGTTAATCGTATTATACTTTCTCTTTCCCTTACATAATGAAATTATTGCGTAATTGCTCGTTGGTTCTTGCATTCATAGTGACAGTCTTTATGCTTTTCAACTTGAAAAAAAGAAAACATCGCTTAGTTAAAAAGAAAGAGAACCAGGAGTAACAAAAGAGAGAGAGAGAGAGAGACAAAAAGATGACAGTATGATTCAAACATGTTCGTTCGACTTTCACGTCACGTACGATCTTACCAACAGTTCATTTACGCGCTTACGACCCGTATAGAACAACATAAAGGATACTTAAAATTGTTGACTTGTGTTTTACGAAAGTACACATGTACATACAATATATATATATATATATATATATATATATATATATATATATATAGATGGATATAGATATAGATATATAAATATGTATATATATACGTAAATATATACTCTTAATGGATCAAGATGTCTCATTATTTTCGTGCAAACACTCCCCGAACAAAATGATAAAACTCGTGTGTTATCTTTAATTTATCACGCATTAATTATATTAGCTTTAATGAAAATTTTTAATTATATCTAATCCTTACGTCTCGCTTATATACGTATACAAGTAAAGAAAGAGAGATAATGTAAGCGCATACCAGGCCGTTACCTGGATCTATCTTTACGAATCGATGAGAACAAGGATACGTGATTTGTCTTTCAATTCGATTAACTTATTCTTCTTTTTTTAACTTCGAATACTTCTTCAATGACGTAGTTCAGAGAGAAAGAAAAGAGAGAGAGAGAGAGAGAGATAATTGACACTCTTTCTCAAAATTGTTTATTTGTTTTCTGCTTTTTGTTATTCGCGAACGCAAAAATTTTTCGATATATAATCTCGGCTTATTTATTATGTTCGTCAAACGTCATATCGGTATCATTCGGTACAAAAGTTAAATCTTCGAACGAGAGATAGGAACAACGTCATAATAATCGTCCATTCTTTATTTTTTCATTTAAAAATACGTACGTACGTACGTACGTGTGAAAAAAAAAAAGAAAAAAAAAAATATATATATTATTAAATATATAAGAAGCATCGGCGAAGTTACGTCAAATTTCTATTGAATTTAAAACATATACACACGCTATATATTCTCAAAGTGCAGAAAGTTTGTATAGAAAATAACAAAGGCAATGATTATCGGCTTATCATTTAATAGAGGAAGCGTTATTTTTATCTGCGAAGCTACGAAACAAACTATTTCCGATTTTAAAAACCTTCTACAACGTAAACACATTTGTAATCGGAAAACTACTGGTATCTATTTCTCATTGTTTTTTTTTTTTTTTTTGTTTTCTTCTTATTCTTCTTCTTCTTTACCCGCCCTCAATATTCATGTTGATTTTTCTTTTCTCCCATAGAGGATCCCGAAATCATTGATAACGTACGATGATCATCTTAGTCTGGTTGATATTTTTCCTTGCGCTTTCAACGACCAATGCAATTGCTTCTCAATGTAAAGCGGATCAGAATTGCTCGTGCCAGCCGACTTATACGGACGAGATTGAAATTAATTGCCGAACTGAGAATAATGCGGAATTCATCCTAAACTTCCAGCCACAGGATTACTTGCAGGTATATTATTATATTCGTTAGAATTTTATTCTTATTTATGAGAAAACTTTTGTGTTACGTTCGTGAATTATATTCGAACGATCGTATATATCGTAAATACCGTGAGATATCGGTATCGAAATTAAAGGTATATAGAATAATTGTTGTTTAATAATGTTTCATTTAACGAACGTATTATCCTATTATAATACGTTTTGTTTAAACGTTTGCCATAAATTTTTTGTAAAGAAAGTAAAGCCCCTAGACGGACTTAATGTCTTCTAAAAGTGATCGATGATCGATCGATCTTTTTATTTTATTTTATTTTATTTTATTTTATTTTATTTTATTTTATTTATTTATTTATTTATTTTTTTTTTTTTGTATTTTCTTTCGAATAAAATTCGACGATGAATTAACAGATAACTTGTCAAAATTGGAACGGATGGGAAAAGTTTCGTTTTACGGGCGGACTACCCGGAAAGGAATTAAACACACTGCTCTTTCGAATATGCGGATTATCAAAAAACATCAGTTTAGGAGACGTGGCGAAACAAATGGGAGTGGAAACCGTCAACAGCCTCCTATTTCAATCCTTCAATAAGCTTAATGACACGCTAACGAGAAAACAACTTCAAGGCTTTCCAATGGTGAAAAAATTAATCCTTTCTAGTAACGGTTTCTCGAAGGTACCGAAGGATTTATTTATGGACTTTCCCGAATTGGAGCATCTTGATTTGCACGACAATAGGCTCGAATTACCAGTTGGTATTTTCGATTTCACTCCGAAACTCAAAGAACTCGAATTAGGTAAGAACGAAATGAAGACCATCAAAGCTGGGATGTTCGATAAATTGGAGAACCTTAATTTTTTAAATATTTGGAGTAACGAATTGACGGAAATCGAAAGGGGACTCTTCGACAAATTGATATCATTGGAGTCATTGGATCTAAGCAGGAATAAATTAACGACGCTACCTTCCAACGTTTTTGATAAATTAAAGAAACTGAAGAAACTCCATCTTTCTTTCAATAATTTCTCTTACCTGCCGGAAGGGCTCTTTAGTCAGAACGAAGCATTACTAACGATAAAATTGACGGACAATCGCAGGAACTTAACCACCCTGCCAGATAATCTTTTTGCAAATTTGACGAGGCTCGAATTGGTCCTGCTGAGAAAAAACGGACTGACAGCCCTACCGGAAAATTTATTCTGGGGTGCATCGTCCTTGAAGAATATAAGCCTAGATAGTAACTTCCTTAATACTCTACCGAAGAATATCTTCAAAGGTCTAAAAAATGTTGTAAAACTCGAATTGCATTTCAACGACATTGCAACACTCCCCGATGGAATCTTTTACGACATGAAAAAATTGACTGATCTCAATTTGTCCATGAATCGTATGGTTTCTATATCTAAGTACGTTATTTTTCATTCTATGTGATATGAATTTTTTTCTTTATTTATTTATTGCTTTTTTTTTTTTTTTTTTTTTTTTTTTTTTTTTTTTTTTTTTTTTTTTTTTTTTTTTTTTTTTTTTTAACAAATTAAATATCTTTCAGGGGTCTATTCGAGGGCTTGACATCCCTAACCGAACTGAACATGGAAAAAAATAAATTAAAGATCATCGACAATAACAGTTTTACTTACGTAAGAAATCTAAGGGTTGCTAGATTCTCTTACAACGAGATCCAGTTCAATTCATCCGAATATCAGAATGTTAATCTGTCGCCATTTTATAAATGTGATTTGCTGGAGGAATTACATTTATCGAACAATAACGTATCGTTAATATATAGCGATTGGTTGATAAGTGACACGAATTTACGATTATTAGATCTCAGTCACAACGACATAAACATCCTAGAGGTAAATATAATTTTACAATTTCAACATAAATTCTATAAAGTACTTCATTAATCGAAATGATAAGATCAAAAATTTATCTTTTTCTTTTTTTCTTGTTTTTTTTTTTCCCCTTACAGATGGAAGATTTGCAATTCGTGTCGAATAATATTAAGGTCAATCTGAGTTATAATAAAATAAGGCACATTTCATTGAACAAAGCCGAAATAATAGCAGGTTTTCAAAAGACTCCACGAGACGTGATAATATACGTCGAACATAATCCGTTATTGTGTGATTGTGATTTGTACGATTTTTTGCGTTTTCTCGAAGGTGAAATGCATCCAAACGTTCAAAATTACTTTCACATTGTAACAGGAAATTTAACGTGCGCCGAGCCAAACGGACTGGACGAAATAGATATTAATCAATTGCGTTCGAAAACTTTAAAATGTATTGAGAAAGAAAACTTGTATATTAAAAGCAAATGCCCAATTGGTTGTACTTGTTGGATAATCCCGGAAGAGAAAGCTCGTTTAATAGATTGCTCGTATAAAAAGTTGCCTGAGTTATTGATCGACAAAACGGATATGAATAACTTGAAACCTATTGAAGGTTATCATATAAAATTGAATATTTCCGGAAATGCCTTAACGGAGATACCGTCCACAGAACTTTTAGGATCGGAATATGTGACGGATTTAATTATTTCTGACAACAATATCACTAAGATTTCACTTAACAAATTGCCGGAAAATCTCAAAGTACAGTATTCCTCATTTTATTATTTAAGTTTATTTTTTATCCGATAGAGGAGAGATGATATCGATGGTATGTAAAAAGAAATTTTCCTTACTCTTATTCCTATTCATTTTCAGGTATTAGAATTGCATAATAACAATATATCTAAGATCGATGCGGACGTATTGGATTACTGGAAGAATTCGACTTCATTGAAAAAATTAACTTTGCACAAGAATCCATGGAAATGCGACTGCGATGGACGAGACTTGCTCGCCTTTATCCAATCGAAACTGATAGACATTCCAGATTTAAGGAAAGTCACGTGTAATAATATGAATATTTCTATGTTGGAAATGACCATTACAGATTTTTGTCCGGTCGAAACTGTTATAATCGTTGGCATAAGCTTTACGGTAGCATTATTGTGTTTGTTTATCGGCGGGCTAGTAGCACTATATTACAGATACCAACAAGAAATCAAAGTTTGGTTGTACGCCCGTCAATATTGTTTATGGTTCGTCACGGAAGACGAATTGGATAAGGAAAAGACATACGACGCTTTCATAAGTTACTCGCATAAGGACGAAGAATTTGTTGTAAACGAATTGGTACCAAAGTTGGAAAGTGGTCCAAGACCTTACAAATTGTGTTTGCATTATCGTGATTGGTTAGCGGGTGAATGGATTCCAACGCAAATCACACGTTCGGTCGAACAATCGAGAAGAACGATCGTTATAGTGTCGCCTAACTTTTTGGAGAGTGTTTGGGGCGCGATGGAATTTCGTGCGGCTCATAGGCAAGCCATGAGCGAAGGTAGAGCAAGGGTTATATTAATTTTGTACGGTGATATCGGCCCTACGGATAATTTGGATGCCGAATTCAAAGCTTACATAAGTATGAATACGTATGTAAAATGGGGTGATCCGTGGTTTTGGGATAAATTGAGATACGCGTTACCACATCCACCAGAATTCACGAGAAATCTTGTTAAAAAGAAAATCTTTGAGAAACATTATCCATGTATACAAATCAATGAAAAGAAAGAATTGATATATCCGTTTGGAATACCTGATACACCACCAGCCGTGACTACTCCACCGGTGGATTCACTTAAAGTGTTTATATGTGATCAAACTGACAAGGATCCTTACGGGAACAACGATGATAATGAAGTTGCTAAATTGAATGACAATAACAGACTGAACATTGTACCGGAATGCGAAGCGATCCATAAAAACTTGATCAATAAAATGCAATCCACTACTGTTTAATTCTAAAATAAGTAATATCAAAGTGGTGGGATGTCAATATCACGCCCGTGAGATATTTTTCTAAGTTACTCGATTTGTTTTTTTTTTTCTTTTTTTTTTTTAATTATTTTTAAGAAACACACAAGTTCGAATTTAATTCGAACTTCGACTGAAAGCACTGAAATCCAAACAACGTAATCGTAATATTAATTATTAGTGTAAATTTCTTTTTTTTTTTTTTTTTATCTAGTTATATTTCTTTTCTTTTTTCAACGAAATTACTTATCCATATATCGTTGAAAAAGAAAAAGAAAAAAAAAAAAAAAAGAAAAAACATATTGTATCATAGAACTACAGAGCAGGGTGTGTTCAAAATCGTCATATTTTTGTTAGGTATTATATTTGAATATAAATACTCTAATACAAAATATAACAATTTTGGAACAACTCTTAATTTTTAATATGCAATATTACGCTTTAATGTAAATTAGTCCTATATGTCCTATTATTACTTTTCCATGTACATAATAATCATCTGACATCGACCATCATTTCATACGCAATTTATTATCTTTATATTCGAGTCAATATCATTTAGAAGAACAACGGTAGTTTAAGTATTTGTATATAGTTTCAACATTTTTATTCAATATCTTTGTATTGTCTACTTTTGGATTTTAAAAAATAAGAAAAATAACGGTACGAACTAGTTTCAGAAGGCGAACAAATCGAAAGAATCTCTTTATAAATAAAATTAAAAGTAAAATAATGCAAAAAGTAATATTACTTACCCATGACAGCTTTGGTTTGCCAATTTCAATCGATTCATCGCATATAAACTTGATTTCCGCCTTATAGGAACCTGTAATAATATAACAAAAAATAAAAAGTTTATAGGGATCGTAACAAAATATAGATTCTTTTTTTTTTTTTTTGTTTTACTTACTATCAAAACATTTACTGCCATTGAAATATTCAAATTTTATATCTCTTCGATTATAATCGAAAATAACGTTCGATAAAGATCCATAATTGTTAGATCCGTGGCACAATGCAAAGCCATCACAGTTTTCCTGTGCTCCACAAATGTTTATAGTGTAATTCGTTCTTCGACCTATGACCTATAATTTTAATTGATAATAATTTACACTCTATTTTTTTCTTTTTTTTGTAAGTTGTAAATTAATGTACTTGAACGGAATGAAGACTCACATAATGTATTGGTTGTTCTTTATACAATAAAGAAAGATCGAATTGATTGAAAAGAAATCGATCTTGTACCAAACACGGTGGGATCAAATCTCCCATGATAGCTCCACAAGCAATACTAGTTTTCCATACGAAAGTATATGTACAATTATAATATTTTTTAAATTCTGGCAAGCCCTAAGAATAAAATAATGCATTTGATATATATCAATGAAAAAGTCAAATAATTTATTTTTTATATAAACGTGAATATTAAATAATTTTATAATCCTTACTTCATGTGTGTCATCGCAAACAAATAACAAAACTGATGAAATTCTAGCGTCTGTTCTTTCTGGACATGTTGAGCCATCGATGTAACGCAATATTATTTGATTGTTAATTATTTGTGGTTCTTCTTTAGGAAAACCTAAATTCTAAAATAAAGTATTATATATATTAGTACTTTTGACGAAAATATACAACTTCATGGTTAATTATTTACTTACAACTTCTACAGATTTATTATTAGCATTTAATGAAGCTTTACAAATCGCACTGCCGTGTACACAATTTAAGCCTCGAGTATGTATTACAGGTCGACATATATTTATATAAAATACAGTACTATTTATTTTTGCAATATAATTCTTAGTCGACCTTATTAAAGAAGCTAAATTAACTTCATTATTTGTAGTGGCACATTTGGTCTAAAATGAAATATTTTATTTGTTAAAATGTCACAGAATATTGAGAATTAATATATTTAACTTCATAAACAATTTGTGATTTTTAACTTACTTTTTTTTCACAAACCAAATTATGATTCCAGTGAATAATCAGTTGACAAGGATTTTCTTCTATAATAATTGGATCATTTGATGATCCTTCAGGTCCACATGAAAATGCAATAAATGTTTGACGGTATTGATTATTGTTACATTTGTCACCGTTCGTATAATTCAAGTAAGGTCCACCCTGCTGCCACATCAGAGTCGCGTTAGCCATACCCAAAGATGTACCATTTTCTTTAAGACAAACTCCTAAATACATGAGTGTTAATATTTATAAGCCGTTCAAGCTATATTTTATTTGTTAACAAAAAGTAAACGTTATTTTTCCTGAAAGATTTTCATTTATTTAAGGACAATATGAAGTTCATTGTGTCATTATTATTATCCCGTTATGTAGCATCGTCCTGACTATTATACTTATATTTCTCAAAGACTGACAATATCGAAGATATATATATATATATATATATATATATATATATATATATATATATATATATATATATATATATATAAATAATGCATAAAAACCATACAATGCATGAATCTTCGATATGGAGAGTTATAGATTAAGATATTCATACCAGGTCGATAAAGTAGCGATAATCTAAAGCTCATTGGGTACAGTACATTAGTATCGACATTGTAGTTTATCGATAAATTAAAGTACGAATGACAATAGTTTTTAGGAACTTTCTTAAGATGGCGACATGAGTTGTTTCTTTTACGAGACGAGTTATCATCTCACTCTTTCATATACAACTTCATCGATAAATTGCAATATCTTTGAATGTCACAGTAAATAGTATTAGTTTAATAAAATTCTAATTAGATATATCAAAATACTTAACCTGTTCCTGGTTTACATGTATTATCTGCAACGGCTCCACACACACTGAACTTATATTCTGTACCTTGAGATGAGGTGACATTAAAATCTTTATTCATTAAAGATTGTAAATCGTACCTGCACGAAAGAGTATAAATTATTACGAAGAGTTAGAAGTTAACTGAATTTAATTATTTAAATGCAAAATTTTAATACTTACGTAAAATTTGTAAGAGGATTATTTATAGTACATCTTCCTGCTGTTTTTGCGCTAGATTCGCTTAATTGTTTTAAACTACAAGCAGCTGCTGTAATCCATTTCAACTGATAATGACAGCCATCAGTTTCTGTTACCTCTGGAAGTGTATCCTAGTGAAGTAATTATAATAATAACTACATATGATTTTTTCTAACGGCTATCTTTAAGTAACAAGTCCATTGACAAAATACTCACTTCAGCTTCTAAATCGCAGATAAATGTAATAGTTGTTCGAATATGTTGTCCTTTCTTACATATAGTCCCATCTTCATAATTTAGTTGCAAATGATTGGAGGAATCAAAAACAGGATTCTTTTGAACATCTCCCAAATTCAAGTACCTGAATTTGAAACAATGTATACATCTATAAATACTTTTATCTATAATTACATCTACAATTACTCTTTATCACTTTAATAAAAAAGTATATTTTTTAAATAAATTATATATATATATATATATATATATATATACCCTAATTTAGGTCCATTCAAAGGATCATAAAGACAAGCTCCTGAATTAATTTGACAGATTGCATCATATCCAAATATTACAGAATGACAAACATTCAATATTATCTTGAGAGAGTTATTTTTTTCTGCATATATAACATAATTTTCTGAATATCTTTTCAACGGTGATAGATCATAAAAAGAATTATCAGAAGGATTAGTCACAGTACAATTTATTTCCTTTCTATTAGCACAAGCAAAAGCACTTATCCATATCATGTAGTAGTGACATGGTTCACTTTTCTGTAAATAATGATCATATTAACATGTCAAAGACAAGAAGCATTGTAAT
This sequence comes from Dolichovespula saxonica, assembly GCA_911387935.1. Classification (NCBI taxonomy): domain Eukaryota; kingdom Metazoa; phylum Arthropoda; class Insecta; order Hymenoptera; family Vespidae; genus Dolichovespula; species Dolichovespula saxonica. The sequence continues at coordinate 8,353,319 of OU426996.1, forward strand.
GACAAATGTATAATTTATATATATTTAAAATTACTTGCTTGTTCGAATATAGCTGGTACTGAATGACCTGTTATAGAATAATCGCATTTCATAATAATATCAACTTTATAATTGATACCCGGTTCACATTCGTCACCGTCAAATGTAAAATGTATCTTTCCAGATTTAGTTACTAACTCAGGTATTACTTTTCCTATAAAGATAATGGAAATTAAATGCTTTGTATTAATAAAATACAAAACGATGAGAAAAAAAAAAGATATATTTACCTATTCCTATTTCTTTATCGTTTCTTTCTAAACATATAGAATATCCATCCTTCCCATTGCATTTTTTTATCAATGGTGAACATAATTGGATTCGTATGGTTTCGTTAGAATAATGATGAATTACGATATCCTCTTCAGGTTTTGACAGATTAGTTAAATTATAAAAATGGCTAAAAATTTCTTCACGGAATTCACAGTAAGATCCCTTCTTAATTTGTACATTACCCTAAATAACAACAAAAAGTAAATGAATACGTTATTACATATATGTATGTACGTTTGATTGAGAAAAATGGATTCGTACCAAACTAATTGTTGAAAGAGAAAATAAGACAATAAAGACGTTTAAGTTGTACATCTTTCTAATTCGAAGATTCCTTCGTAAATTGCAGTGACAATATATTTTCTATTAAAATACATAACAAGTAAGTTCAATATACTGACGTGAATTATCCACACGAACATACACATAAATACGGATGACTAATTACGATATCAGAAATTATGGTCGCTCCTGATAGCGAATCATTTAGGTTAGAATTATTGTCAAACATAACATCGTAAAATTAAGTTCGACGCAACCAATCGATTAATCGATTTGATAATAACCTGTTGAGTAATATCGATTGTCAAATCGATATTAGTCAGAATATCGTGAGTATAAATATCAATTGGATGATCCAAGCAAATCGAAGTATCGTATCGTCAAATGAAAAGCCGATCGACGACATACAAATTTTAGTTTTTACTATGTTATTTCGAAAGACCTGACTTAATACTGAGTCAGTTGCGGTATCAATTTCTTGTTATATATTTTTATAATCTATATATTTATAAATTAAATCTAATTATTATCTTATTATATAAAAACGCACAGAACACGAATTAAAAATAATAACGTCTCTATTGGTAACATAAGATAATCGTATGAAATTAAATTTATAGATCTCATTTTGTTTAACAATTATGGAACGACATGAAGTTCAAAAAGGTTTTATAATACTCAAACCTCTTTGTGATTCGTTAATCAAAGATCCGAGTATAAAAAATGCATCACAAATTATAGATTGCATACAAACAATCTCGGATGGTATTATTCAAGACCTACTGGATTATATTTTATTTCCTGTAATTATTCATTTACAAAATGAGGATATCAGGTAACATAGAAATTAATTATTTTATGTTAATAAGCGTAATATCCTATCTACATATGATTTATTATTTTCTTTTTAGCAAACATTCAAAAGAATATTTAGTGAATATCATAAGAACTGTTCTATTGAAAGCAAGGATTACAAATTTTAAATGTTTTAATAAATTATACACTGTAATTTTATCTCAAATTTATGATAAAAATCAATCGGAAAAAAGTGCGAAATAATTCTTATGTATTAATTAAAACTATTGATGCTGTTTTTTTTTATATATATATAACAAGATAATTTTACAGTTATTTCTTCTCATGAAGAATTGAAGGAAGTGGTACTTCTCTGTCTTCAAGATTTATTAAATCGTTGTTTTACGAATGTTATTGAAGAATTATATACAAGACAATATGCACCTATACTCGCTCACGGTATATATTTATGTATATCAATTGCTAAATATGAAAAGTCACGTTCCCTGAGGTAATTTATATGCAGTATTATTTTGTTTGTTCTTATACTATAAATATAGAAATTATATGAAATTATTTTATGCTACAGGTTGATAGCCGTTGAAACAATAATGACCTTGTGCTATGTAAATGATTTGGCGGATAAGTCTGATATTGTTTTAACAAACCAAATAGCAGATACAATCATGTTATTTTTACCAGGTATTACTAGTGGATTACAAGAAGTTGCTATGGCAAGTGATATTCAAGGACATAAGATTACAATGGTATTAAGATTTATATATGTTAATTATGCTTATAAGTAATGTTAATTATAAGTAATGTTCTTTATTATGCTTTACTTATTGTATAAACATAAAATAAAGATAAACAATGCACTAAAATAATTTTAGATGGCTATCAGAGCATGGGCTAGAATAATATGTATTGTAATGCAAGATAAAGATAATGAAGAATATATACCTTCAGTTGTTAGTTTTAATAAGCAACAAACAAATTCAATTGATCCATTAGGAAATAATTTATGTCTTGAAGGAGCCACTGGAATTGAAAAACTTTTAGAGTCTACAACAAGGAATCAGGAGTGGCTGAACGCTGCTGCCATCAAATTAAACGTACTTATACAAGCAATGAGTTCTTTAAGAAAACATTCGCATTATAAAGTCAGAAAAGAATTAGCTATGGATATTAGTGAATTAATTACCATGTGCTCCAGGTATAATCATTTATAATAATTATTATATTAATTATAACCTATGACGTAACCTATATTGACATATATTCGTTCCATAAAGAAATATGAAACCAAACATTATGGAGTTAATAGAATACTTGATTTCATTATCTGAAGATGAGAATGAAGAAGTCAAAGAAGAAGCTAAAAAAGCACTAGATAAAATTAATGAATCTTATATGAGTAATATAGATATGAGACCATTAATTGAATTATTAGAAGAAAGTTTTTACAAGTTACTTACACGATTGCCATGTATCATAAGAAGTTCTGGTATTAATATTACTTATATATTGCAATTTGTGTACAGAAATTTATATTTTTTTGTAATATATTCAATGTACATTTACTTTACAGATGATAGCGAACAACTAGTAGGTTTAAATCACCTTTGTGGATATATACGATTATTAGGAAAAGAAAGATTGCCCTTTATTATGCAATCAACGGCACACATACAAAGATTATTATATGCTCTTATATACATGTTCGAAATAGATTGCAATGCTATTACTCTTTTAGATGATGTTGCTATAAAAGATCTTGATAATTTGACTCATCACAGTCAAACACCTTCGTGGAGACAATTTAAGTTCATTCAGAATACTAACTGTAAAGAAAAAGTTTTTAAGATATGCGAGCTTCTGGGAATATACGGTGATATAAGAATTTTAGTTGATAATTTTCTTGAAGCTATGGGTAATATGCCACAACATAGAAAAGAATTAATATTTATACTTAATTTTATATTAAGTGGTAAATAAAATATTTGTCTTAAAACATATAGATTTTCTACAAACAAGTTAAATTATTATTAATTTTTTAATATTATAGCTCCTATTAAAGAACCATCATTGCCATCCTTACATAAGGAAATAGTTGAATTTTATATAACAGAAGATGTTTGGTACTTACCCCTCGAAGTTACAGAGGATATACCATTAAGTGCTGCACAAAATAATGTAGTACAGTGTTGTCTTTTAACAGAAGGTTTAGGACAAATTTCAAAAAAATTAGAAGACGGTTCTGAAAGATTTCTGCTTAAGACTTTATATATAATTCTTGAAAGAGCAGGTAATATTTACTCATTATTTATTTATACATGTATACATATGTGTTATTCATATTATATTTTTTATTGCAGGAAGTCCAAATGGTCTTTTAAGTTATGTAGGTATTCAAGCTCTACAAAATATTGCAGAATCACAAAAACATAAAACAATAGGAGATCTTTTAACTGCTAATGTCGATTATTTCTCTTATCATATTTCTGTTAAAATACGTAGAGTTGATAGAAATCCAGGAGTCCTTAATGTTATTGGAATTGTGATGAAATATAGTACTATGGATGTATTACCATGCTTGAAAGAAATTGTACAAGATGTTCTTCAACAGTTAAATTATGGCTTTCAAAAGCGAAATACGTATTCTTTTTTAAGAGTTTTTCATTTATTTATAACGTATATGAAGAAATTAATATTAGACTCGATCCCAGATGTAAAGGAAGAATCACCTACATTGGTAAAAAAAGATCCTGCGGAGATCATTATACAAAATTTAGTGGAATATTATGAAGCAAAAAAAGCAAATCAAAAAATTGACCAAGATTGTAACGATCCAGTTACGGACGAACAAAGTACAGATATGCGCAACATAGAATCTGAAATTAATGATATAGATCTGGATGAAGGTATTATATTTTCAAATATATAATTTCAGTCGTCATTATATCAAATTAAAATAAATAAAAACAACTTTCTTTTTCTTATAGACGACAATAATAAAACCTTACCAGTACATATACAAATGATTGAAGATGTTTTGAAAAAATGCTTACATTATTTACCTGCAAAAGATGTAAAAGAATCACTCATTGCTATGTTAACATTAGAAGAGGGGCTTCCAATTTTAATCAAATGGGAAAATCATTTGTTACCAATTGTACATCAACTTTGGCATCCATTGGTAGACAGATTTCAAGATCAAAATGTACTTGTTATTAATCGTGCATGGCAATTATTTTGTGTACTTGCACATATCTCTAAAGATTTCATTAGGTGCAGAACATTAAAGTAAGTCGGCTTATGTTTGTTCATTAAAAAAAAAAAAAAAAAAAAAAAAAAAAGAAATTAAATTAAAATTTTTAATTGTTTAATAACAATATAGTCAAATATTGCCGGCACTGTCAAAGTTCTTGGATAAATCTGCTAAGGAAAGCTATAAGAAGCCTACTGATTCAGTTTATAAGTTCACACAAATATACAAACTTCAAAGTGGATTGATGTCTACATTGAGCCAAGTCGTGAAAGATCTTAAACTTCGTGAAAAGGATCTATGGGATGTATTGAGTACTGCAGAACCGTATCTCAGTTCAAATCAACATCCACTATTACAAGTAAAGTACTTGTCAGTGTTGAATAATGTACTAATATATAAGAGATTAATTGTATAATATTTGTTGCAGGAGTGTTGTGTAAATATGTATAAAGAAATTTCTGATTATAATGGCGATATTGTTTTTGTGAAATGTCTTAGTATTTGGTATTCTAAAATAGAAAAAATTCCAACCGATAAAACATTCAATTTGGATTTCTTAAAGGTAGTATATATATTCAAAAAGTTATACATTTTGTCGAATATTTCTTTATTAATTTTTTTTTTTTTTCCAATGTAGATGAATTTTATACATCATTATTTTACATTCTTTTAGGCTAAAGAAAATGCTACACCAAATGAATATCGCAAAAATTTAACAATAATAATAACATATGTTCAAGAATAAATCTAGTCAAACACAGTCATAATGGAGATAATAAAAAGTTATTTCTAAATGTAAGAGTATAATCGATAAAATAAATAAGCATATACTCGCAGCTTTATATGGGAAACTACTATGAAGGATATAATATTTCATGTAACTGAACGTCTCCTAGAAACATGTAGGTGCTTTACATTCAATAATCATAACTATATAATATATAATATAAAATAAATAAGTATATACTCGCAGCTATATATGGGAAACTACTATGAAGGATATAATATTCCATATAACTAAATGTCTTCTAGAAACATGTAGGTGCTTTACATTCAATAATCATAACTATATAATATATAGTATATATATATGGAATGCATGAAATACACGTTGCTATTATAAGAAAGCTACATCTCTTCAAGTTTTTGAAGTGTTATGTGCTCGAACTTATTGTATTATTTAAATCTGTATACTTATAAGAAATATTCACGTAGTTGCGTAGTAAAATTTAAGACCATCATTATCATGGACTTGAGAAAAGAAATAAAATAATAATTATCTCAACAAAAGCAATGTATTTTATATATTCTTTAAGAACATCATAATTAATTGTGAAAACTTTTTTTTTTTTTTTTTTTTTTTTTTTTTTTTTTGAGAAAATATGACATGACAATGTAAAATATATGATGATATAACTAATTAAATATCCTTTGTAGGGGTACAAGTATATGCACACAGATTTTTTTTTGCAGCATATATATATATATATCTTATTTTCAAACAAAAATGCAATTTGTTAAAGTCGATCATAAAAAAAAAAAAATGATATTCTTTAAACATAATATATTTACGATAATCATTTAATTGTTATGGTCCTCTTAGCATGCATTAAATTGCATATCTCTTAATAGTTCAAAACTTTTTAAAAGAAAACTATATAATCTGTGCGCCTTGTACCGGTAAAGATATAAATTCCACAGAATTGTGTTAAAAAATTCTGGGATAGATAACAAAGCTATAATGCATATACTTCGTATCGTAGTTAACTATTTATAAAACAGTTTTTTCTTTTTTTGTTTTATTTTCTTTTTACAAATCATTAGCAAAAACTTTGCCCATAGTGATGAGATACTTAAGAATGTTACACATTGATTTTCTATTGAAATCAGTGTTATTATTTCCATGCTTGCTTCTGTGCCTTCTGTGACGCTAATTTCTTCGTTACATATGACGATATTAATAATGCTGCTAATACTATTACAATGAGATAATAGTCGAAGTCTTCTTTTAAGACATCGAATGTCTTAGATGGTGCCACTCGCGTGTAGAACATATCTGTTAAAAGTATAACATATGATATAGTGTACATGTTTATTTTTTTATTTTTATTTCTTTTTGTTACAGATTACACAATTATCAAAAAAAAAAAAAAAAAGAATTTACTTCATTGTAACTTACCTAATCCATATACAAAAACTAAACAGGTACTCTCAAGACCACTGGGACTAGTATGAATGCCTAATACTCTAAATATACTCTGATTATAATTTATGATAGTTTCCATATGAATTGGTATTTCAGGCATATATGGTATAAGACCTTCTTCGCGCATTTCAGGATTAATAGGACGTCTTGGATCCACTATCATCCATGGTAACTCTATAATTCCACCATTTGCCAGGGAAACTGTTAAAACATAATTACAATTTACAAGTATTTAGAATATATTTATTTTATGTTCACAGATTATTAGTAAACGGAAACGTACCTATAATATGTTTACTAGTGATACCTTTCTCCGTAATAGTCTCTCTCATATATTCTATTGATGCCGGAAAAATGTATGCTTGTCTTTCCACGATCGGCAATTTGGTTGTAGCCAAAGAAGAAAACACTGTTAAATAATTAAATAATAATGTGAATATATATATATATATATATATATATATATATATATATATATTATATTTCTTAAATATGAAGGATAGTTACGTATAGTCGCTGATTGACTTACCTGTCGTATTACTCTGTATTTTTCCTTCATAAAGTTCCAAAGTTGCAATTTCTGTCCTTCGACTTTTTTCATTAAAATAGCTATACATCAACCAGTTCTCAGAATGTACTATATGAAATGGACCACGAACTCTTTTATGTACAACAGAAAATATCATGGCACCTGATACCACATCCAGTAAATAAAGGTTGAGTGTATCTATATTATTATTTAAAAAAAAAATATATATATATATATATATAAATGTATAATTTTTAGTTAATCGAATAAAAATTCTTTTTGAATGTAGGTGAATTAATTTTACTAGATATACTCACTTTTGTGAGTATTTCCAACACCTTCCGATACCACTGTTACTAAATTTGGATTAATGTATTTATAAAGGACAGATCTATCGCGTAAAACTCTACCTTGAGAGTGGACACGTTCGATTGGATTTTTTGAGAGAACTTTTATTATTTTTTGATTTTTTGGAGAGAGCAATAATTCCCAAACTTTATGAGCTATTAACTCCTATAAAAAAAGAAAAAAAGAAAAATTCTCAGTTATTATCCTTTAATTGTTTTGTTATGCCGTGCAATTATTAAGATTTTTAAGACCTGAGATGTACTGTATGAAAGAGAAAATCCAGATAACACGCCAGTAGCTTGATCCGCAGTAAATATATAAAGATTCTTTCCCAGAGAAGCTGCGATAGTGGTCGCACTTTCAGGATAGACATGAATTTTATCTCGTGCATCGAGTATGAGGATGCCTCGTAGAAAATCATCCGTCGTTACATGAAGTAGCATAGATTGTTTTATTCTGTATCCTAATTTTATCAATCCGTCTAAAGGCTGCCCAGTAATTGGATTGAATGTATATATAATGCCTTCTCCGGATACCTAAGATATAGAAAAAAAAAAAAAAAAAAAAAAATTGTAACTATTGATAGAAATAAATTAGACCATAAAAAACTTATTTAAAATGCAAATGACACGATACTTTATCTTCTGCTAATAATGTACATTGAGGCGGATAAGGAAAATGCCTGCTTCCTCGTTGTACATATAAAACCATTGTATCTGATATTTTGTTAAACCCACGAATATTGGGTATTTTAAGTTGCCAAATAATTTCACCTTTTCTAGTTTCGATACCAAAGATCTATAAAAAGAAATAAAAATATTATCTTATTTGGCAATATTGTAAAATTATGTAGAAATTATAATCCATTGAATTATTTTCTATACCTTTCCAGCTGATGTAACAGTAACAATCATTTTATGCAAATTGAATTTATCTCGTACTAAATCGGTTCGTTGATTAGATTGCTGTGGGACCAAGTCTAACATAGATTGTATAAAAGCTTTTGCTTGATTAAATTGAGAAATAATTCTTCTTAACATCATGCTTAATACATCCCCTGGGTATAGATACATATAGAAAAAAAAAAAAAAAAAAAAAAAAAAACAGAAACAAATTATTAGAAATTAATTTGAAATAAAGCAAAATTAATAAGATAAAAATAAAAAAATATTTGCATATTTATATCTATTTATTGCAATCGCTTAAATATTATTATGTTAATCATATAACAAAAATTAGCATACAGCAGGTATTTTAATAATTACGATTTATTCGCAAATTGGCATAATAAAAATTAATGCATCTATATTTATAGTAAGCACTCTCTGTTTTTTAATTGCACATGCATAAAATTTCTTTTGAACTATGCATAAATATATGTAAAACTATATTTGCTTATAAAAAAAAATTGTTAAATATTAAATGAACATTATCTTTTAATGATATAGTGCAAGAAATCATTATAAACTTAATTTATCCTTTTAAAGCATCCATAAAGGAAAACATTTAAAATTTAGGCGGGTAAACATTAATATTTCTACTTTAGATAGATATACTGCTAAATCATGCAAATATAAATTTTGTAAATAGCAGTAAGAAAAATGTTTTTATTTCAAATTAGTTTTCCCTGCTCCACTACTTACATGAAACGTCTACATCAATACCTGCCAGCAGCCATTCACAAAAGAAAAGTTAATTAATATAACTTAGGAAATATGTTATTTCTCAGAAATCAATTGCCACTAAATAGTATCAGTTAATCACAACAGTTATTAATAGTTGCAATAGCAAGCTTTCCTGTGAAACTTACTAAAAAGTAATAACAGTATACAAAATCCTAAAAGTAGATGTATCATAAGCATTCTCAATCCATCAGTATATAAACTTTAACAGTTATAAATACTGATACATTTCCAACTCACGACAGTACAGGCATAAAACTCAAAAAAAAAAAAAAAAAAAAAAAAAAAAAAACAAACTATTTCTTAATATGTCATTATATGTTCAGAAAAACTGTTGTGTCTTATACTTCGTATATTTTTGTTGTTCTTATTTTTTGTTTTCTCTTGTTCCCTAATATTTTTTATGGAGAGTATGCATATGCAATTACACTTTGTGATTTTAACTTTAATTTATAATTATTAATTAAAAAATTTATACATACTTTCTTTCTGATCAAACTCCGTTTCGATGGCTTGATCTCTGTCTGACATAGGTAATTCTATAATTTCAACAGCTACAATTTTTGCAAGCGCCTCTTCCCTTGTCCATACTAATTTGTTATGTTGCAACAATGCAATACTGTGATCTTGAGAAGACAACAAATAACGGCATATTAATCCTTTTGTTTGACGTACACAAACTGATGCCATTATTACTGGTGATAACAATGAAACATGCGAAAGAGTTCCAGTTATGTTTGGCAGTGGATTAAATGTCAAAAGATCTGTTGCTACAATTTCTGTAATCTAAATTACAGATATATTGATTAAAAATAAATAAGATTGAATATTTAAATATATAAAATAAATATCGATCTTTACTTACTTCATTTCTGTAAGTTGATTCTAGCAATACTTTTTGATTACCTATAGAAGTGATATATAGATTTGTATCACCTGCAATATCTCTTTGAATTGGAACTGAAGTTTCTCCAGCAACAAGAATTCGTTTTCTTTGATTGCTATCCGCTGTGATAGATACCACAGCTTCATCTCCAAGTACGGATTCCAATTGGTATGGTCCTTGTGTTCCAGCACCAAATATAGTATTTATAGTAACCATTTGTGGTTCTATATTTGTATCAAATAAATGTACTAAAAACAGCATGCCCAAAGAATTATCCCCCTTTAAGCAAGCTAAATATGGCGCAACTAAAACACATCTATGAAAAAAGAATAATATGATTTTTATATGTCAACAATTCTAAAGATATATATATATATATATATATATATATATATATATATATCATATAAATAATATAATTTATATGAATCCTTACTCTGTTTCAGAAGTTATAAACGGAGCTGATACTTTTCTTGATTTTAATTTTTCACCAGTTTTACTATCGTATGATGTTACCTCAACTCCACTATTGTAGATAGGTAAAATATGGTGTAATGTTCCATCCTTGATATGCCATTTTACTTCTTCTATTCTATGTTACAAAATATTTAATTTTATAATATATGAAACAAATAAATTTTATATAACATAACATAAATATTAAATGTTCTAACAACTCCATTTAAAGTCCACTTTATGATATTGATATTTCATTCTCTAATATTGCCTGACAAAGATAAGATTATAAAAATAAGTGATATAAATTGAATATTCAAATTATTGTAACATGTATACTTTTTTTGAAGTGTATAGTGTTAAGTACATCAATTATTATTGTGCACTAAATGAAAGAAAAAAAACCTGTTAGCAGAATACAATCCCAATGTAGAAAAGGATTTAAATGTAGAATCATGTCTGAAAAATCAATTGCGGTCTATAATCAATTCTCTAGGATCCATGGAAGATGTCAATTTTTTTTTTTTTTTTACAACGAATGGAATTTTAACAAATTTATCTTTAAAAAGTTTCACCGTATAATTTTAATATTTCTAAATTTTAAATTTCTAAATTTCTAATTTTTAAATTTACTAACCTATCAAAGTTCTGTTCAGCAATTGGCCATTCATTAAGTATATGCCCTGTAGCTAAATCCCATGCACGAACAAGGGGTGGAACTCCACCGCTTACAGATATCAGATCTCCATCTGCAACACCTCCCAATGTACGAATACGACCAGCGTATCCTTTCTCTAATATCCTTCTCCATAATATTTGACCTGATAAATAAGAAAAAATAAATTATCATTCATTTTTAATCATTTAATATCAACTTCTGAAAAATTTTATGCGAGAAAAAATAAATGCTATATTAAACCAATATTAAAAGTATAACTATATATATATATATATATATATATATATATATATACATCATATATATTGTTAAACTAATTAGATTCCATACCTGTTTTTAGATTTAATGCGGCAATAACGTTTTCTTCGGTCGCAACGATAATCTTTTTAGCCGTCGAAATCGTGTCAAAACTGGCAAATTTTATTTTCCCAACGTAATTTTGTTTCCTACAAATAGTAATTAAAAAATTTCAAATATATACGAGATGCATAGTAATTTATGATTAAGTGTTATTTGTGTATTATTTGAAATGATGATTCCGACGGTCACTGAATTATAATAGAAACGTGATTTACCAATCGAATTTTCCCACTTGATCCTCATATAGACACAGAGAAAAATTAAATAAGCTTATAAATACAATAAGATATTGCAATATCTGTACATCCGTTAAAAACCGGCTGATATTCCCTCTAAAAGTCCATGGAAAGGAAGCCATGATGAAAAATCTCTATGTATCAAAGTATCAGCTGCTATCGGCTTCTGTTAACTTTTCTGCTAGGCCCTCAGAAGCTAGGGCATGTGAAAGTATAAAATTATATAAGACTGTTTGACTATCTACAAATTGTAATTCTAAACCAGAAGAAGTAGATGGCGCAGTAGTACGCTGAGGTAGTACCTTGTTACTCATGATGAATCTGCTGTATTGTACATTTTTTATATATGTATATACAAACATACACGTGTGCGTGTCGCGTGCCGCGTGTGTGTGTGTGTGTCGGCAGTCAAAAGCAGTCATTGGTTACTCATAAGTGATATTAAATCATAATCATGAGATTGATTCGTAACGATGGGTTATTGTGAAATTTACGCAAAATTGCGACAAAATAGAGAAAAATAATTTTTTCAAATATTTCCTTCATTCCTATTTGCATGTTCCAAATAGAACGTGACATTTACGTACAAACAAATATGGCGCAAATTTATATGAAATAGTATAGAGATGCGTAAACGTAACGAAGCTTTTAATCAAAGTTTTTTTTTGGTGTAATCCAATTTGACGTATTGATTTTTAGCCACAAAACTTTCATTTATCAATCTAATATTTCTTTATGATACAGATAGTATAATTCTGTATTTAGTGATTTCTGGTGATATATTTAGAATACTTTTGAGATATACAAGTTATCTGTCAATCGACAGAAGATAAATAAAAAATTTACAAAAGAAGAGGAATCTCTTCTTTATTTCTAATATTGAACAAATAAGTAATTAAAAAAAAGCTTATTGAAGATGTTTTCAAGCGGTCCTAATTACACGAAACTCAAGACACATCTTAGGTTAGCTATAAACAGGTTGAAGCTTTTAGAAAAAAAGAAAACAGAATTGGCTCAAAAGGCACGAAAAGAAATAGCTGATTACATTGCGGCTGGAAAATATGAAAGAGCAAAAATTAGAGTGGAACATATTATAAGAGAAGATTATATGGTAGAAGCTATGGAATTAATCGAAATGTATTGTGATCTCTTACTTGCCCGCTTTGGCTTAATTCAACAAATGAAGTAAGTCGTGATACTGCTAATTTAATATCTGTTATATTCATTGACATCTATTTATTTGTAATTTTTTTTTTTTTATATATATAATACTTATACTTTCTACAGAAATTTAGATGAAGGTCTAGCAGAAGCCATTTCTACAATAATTTGGGTTGCACCTCGTATTCAAACAGACGTACAAGAAATAAAAGTAATCGCTGATATATTAACTACTAAATATGGAAGGCAATATACCGAAGCTTGCAAAGAAGAAGCTATACAAACTATATCTGAGAAATTGAAACATAAAATGAGCGTACAATCTCCACCTAAACTTTTAGTAGAAAAATATCTAATTGAGATTGCAAACAATTATGATATTGAATATAAACCGGATCCACAAATAATGGCAGAAGGAAAAGATGCTCTATTAATAGATATTGGAAGTAACAACGGTGATTCTAGAAATAATTTAGATCTTGCTAGCGGTGGTAATAACGCACCACAACCGGCTGGATTTATTGGGTTTCCACAGGCTCCTCTGCTACCGGATTCAAATATAAATGTTATGGTAAGATGTATGATAATTGAATTAATACTTGGATTATTTGGAATTGTTTGAATTAAAGCCTTAGATTATGTAAAGAAAATAATATTTTTATTTTTCATTAATAAGAACTCTGAGAAAGGTACTCCACCTATAGGATTTGTACCTCCAATAGGACCTGCTACTTCCTCGGATAAAGATCAAAACACACCCTTCAATCCTGCAGCATTTTCATATAACATCCCATTAGATAATGGTAATATAAATAAGCCTGTAAGTAATAAAATACTTATCGATATTTTTTACTGCAATTATATTTAAGAGTTAAAAATATTAACTCTTTGCCTTATAATTTCTTGTGAAATTCTTTATACTATATATTAGACAAACATGAGAAAGACGAGTTAGGCTTGAAATATGTATATTAGCAGAAACATATTGAGCGTATAATCAGATTGCAAAGTAAATCCATATGTAGCTTCATTACCGAATATGTATGCATAATCACTAATTAAATCATAAGGCAAGGAGTTAATTAAGCTAACAATAAATAGTTCTTCTTTTAAATTAATATGTGGTGTTATTGAATTACCGAATATCTGATTCAGGAAGATGATTTACCACCTCCATATGGCGCATTTCCACCTGACTTAAATAAACAAGTAAGTTGAAAATACAATTAACTATACTTATTGGTATAATTTATTAATAGCAGACAGATGAGAGTTGAAGAATTTAACAATTGGGTAAACTAATTTTTTGTTTTGTTCAGTCTGATGAGAAACCAAAGCCTCAGCCACGATCCAAAATTCCAATGAGTAATTTTCAACTTCCCGATTTACCCGCTGTACCATCAGGAAGTGAATTACCTCAGAATACATCTGAAAATGATGATATAGATTTTGATGACCTAATGAAACGCTTTGAAGACTTAAAAAAAAGGAAGTAATAGTAAAATATTTTATATGATAATTATAATCAAAACGTATAAAAGTATACTATACTCTATTTGGTTACTATAATAATTTACACTAATGTAAAGATAATATCACACTTTTGAATATTAGTAAATAATATATAGAGATCTATAAAATAATACTTTTTAACGGATACTAATGTTTTTATAAACGCAAAATGTAGGATAATATTGTTGTAAACATTTCAAATAAATACATACAGTTTATCAATTGTTAACATAGATATTTATTAACATTTTTGTCCATAATTACATCATAACTTCCTAAATATGTGCTTATCGTTCTTTTTGATTTTAATAATTATTGCAATGATATTTGTAGATTGAAGAAATTGGTGCAAATTCTAAAATCTAAATATGATGAAAATCAATTATATGTTCCAATCTTCACATTGCTGAAAACACGATGTCATTTGAAAAAAAGTAGATTATTTGTGAATGCAATTAAGTAAAATAATAAATTATCTTACTTCTTTGCCCTTTCCTATTAAACAAGTAAGCAGATTTTGTGAATATTCACATTTTTCCCTTCTATTCACAGAATTAAGAAAATAGAAACATTTTATAATGGATTCTTCTATAAAGTCACGTAATTCTGGATCCTGGATTCTTTCTGTCATTACACGTATCATAGATTCTCGTATCGGAAAACCTCTTTGATCAACCTTAATAAATAATTTAAAGTTGTAAAACATATATAATCTCGATATTAACATTTATTAATACTTACGACATTTAATTCGTTGAAAAAACATTGAATAATGCACTGTAATATTAGATAAAATGAAAAATTAATATATAATATCGGTATACCATTGTTAGACAAATATTTTATAAAAAGAAATTATTAATATTATCTTCATCATGCCTTACAGAGTCATTTTGCCTTTGGTTACGATTCTCTTGATAATTGTAATTACTTCCAGTATTTCCCCAATTAGAATTTGTCATTCCCCAATTATTTGTATCATAGTAACCCTCTACATTTTTCAATTTATCATTGGCATTATTAGAACTATAAGACAGTGGATTACCATTTCTTGTAGATTGACCAGGTCTATTGTTTCTGATATTGATAAAAGAAAAATAATATAATTTTAAAATAATTCTTATAAAGAGCATTCATTTTTTAATTCATCACCTATTATTTTCCTCATTTAAAAAATCATTAGTATAATATCTACTATTATTTTTTACAAAAAACTTGTCATTAAAACTATCTTCATTTGAGTCGGAAGAATCCTCTGATTCATTACTTTCGTTGGAAGAGTTATCAGTATCATAATTATTATGTCTTATATTTCGATTTTTACAAGTTTTTAAGATTTTTTCAAATCGATCAGTTTGTTGATTAATTGCCTGACATCTTAGTGCCTACAAAATATACAATAGAATAGAATTGAAATTAATGTCTTTTTTTTTTTCAATTTTTATAAATATTTCTATATTAGAAGTTTGTAAGAAATTATTAACTTACTATACAAAAATGAAGACATGATATCAAAATAAGAGATAATAAAACTGTAAAACAAGACTTCATTTTGCCATCTACTGATTGAAGTGCCTTTGTGACCCATAATATATATTCTGATCCATAAAACTCCTTATATAAACAGTCAGTTTCAATTATAATGTTATTTGAACTTATATGAAAGACTAATGAGATTATTTCTAATTTAATTGACATTTCCTTATCCTATATAGTAATCTACAATACCACGGAGATATGGCTCATTTAATTCTTCCTGTTATGAAATTAATTTATTTGCTACTAATTTCAATGAATGTATAATTACCGTTAAATAGAATACAATGTATTTTATAAATATTATTACATATAATACTTGTAGTTTATTATTTAATACCTTTATAATGGATCTTATGTAAGTTAAATGGAAAAATAAAAATATTAGAATAGGAATTGAGATAATATTATTCTTTTTAAAATAATGCTTACATAAAGTAAGGAATGTTTGTATGCTTGTATGCTTGCAGAAATGCTTGGTGGGGATATTGGAAAGTTCCAGGTTTTAGCTAAATATGCTTCATAGAATAAAGAGCTGCAGTTCAGTTCGTACTTTCTTTTGAGAAACAATGCGCAACATAACATGCATCGTAAGTACATAATTATTATTATGTTTCATTGTATTTATAAATGTAAATAATTCCTAGCTTCAAAAGTATTAGAGTTATTGACCGTAAAATGTAATGAACCGTGAAAGTGTGACATTTGAATAAAAAGTTGTACTACTTTCACATTATTTCTATCTGAAATACCTAATCTATAAGGAAAGCATTAATACATATCCAAACACTTAACTAAATATTTGTTTTATTTACAGTTGATTGGAATTGTTTTAATTTGTTCATTACCTTCACAAACGCACAGCAGTATTTATGATGATAAAATTAATTTACAAATAAAAGATAACTTAGAAAATATAGCAAAGAAGCATTCAAATGATATTAAAACTGTGAAAGTATCAAAACTTAAGTATATATTAAGGAATACAACAAATAAATGTGGATTTGAAAAGACATGCAGTAACATGGAAAAGAATTTTACAAACAATTCTAATAATTACAATAATAAAAAAATAATAATAAATCTAGTTCCACCATTAACAACAAGTAAAGACTATTACACTTATTTTAATAGAAGGAAAAAAGAACTAAAACATAAAAATGTACAAGACGATGCGAATCAGCATAATGTACAAAATTATAAATATGAAAAACAAAACACACCTATAAATCGTACGAATCCTACAATTGAAAGTAATCATCTACCTTACATGCGCGATCACGCGCCAATGAACGTAACAAAGGTAAAAACTTGAATGATATAATTACATAATAATATTAAAAAATTACATTTTATAAAAAAAAATTTAATTTTATTTATAAATATTTACAAGAAAGTTAAAATAAGCAGAATTATACCGTGTACAATGAACCGTAAATAATTGTTTTTACAGGAAGCTTCGCAAAATCAAATTGGATATGATAAAAATTACAAGAAGAAGTATTCTACGAATGTATCGCAAATTTCACCTGATGGAGATAGAGTAGAATTTCAAATACAGGGCCATGAAGGTCCAAAAACGTACATATTTGGGTTTGATACTGGAACTGGGTAAGTGTCAAAGTAAAAGTATATATGTATATATATATATATATATATATATATATATATATATATATATAAAGTCTGATTTATTAATAGTTTACATACAATAATTTTAATTTTTATAGAAAAAATAGACAATACAGATTAGAGGAACGTTTCAATGACGGTACAGTAAAAGGTCATTATGGTTATTACGATGCTAGAGGAAAATTACGAACTGTCAAATATATTGCTAAACCTATTGAAGGTTATCAAGAGAAACATCATGAAACAATTATTCATGGAATTGAACATTGAATATCATTTACCAACAATGTGAGGTTAAAACGTTTATTAACAATAACAATTAGTGTATACAAAAAAAAAAAATTAACACAAAAAGATATAAATCTTGCCAAGATAGATACACATGAATATATTAATAAATCTAATTTATATCGAACATATTTAAGATTCATTGCAAAAAAAAAATATAAGATTATATTTTATAAGCCCCTTTTACGTATTGATCTTTAACATGTTCACTGATGGTTTACAAAATAATAATTTTTGACACTTTTGTAACATATATATATATTAATGGTCTATGTATAGTCAAAACTAGATTTTATTTTATTTTTTTTATATCAGCAGCCCCATAAGATGAACTGTTACTTATCTCAGACATTTGTATTGTTTTGTACATTAGCAGATAAACTAAAACAAGAAGTAAAATAAAAATCAGTTATAAAACAGGCAATACATTAATGTACATTATTTATAATTCTTAACACGGAAGTATATTACACTTTATGTAATAACATATAAACTAATTTATGTAAGTTAGATAATATAAAATAATTTAATTATTATAAAATTATAGAATACTTACATAGAACAATGATGCCCAATCCAATAGTAAAGTATACAGTTGAGCCAGATAAAAAGAGTTGAATAAGATAATACAACATTGGTACTGATACCACCACAACCCAAAATAAGGTATTGATCAAAGAATAATACCTTCTTTTTAACTTGAATGTATCTGTTTTAGGAATCCCACTTGTTGCAAAAAAATCACCAGTTTCATGAAAACTTTCCATCATTTTATCCTAATAGGAAAA
The DNA here is from genome assembly GCA_911387935.1 of Dolichovespula saxonica. NCBI lineage: Eukaryota > Metazoa > Arthropoda > Insecta > Hymenoptera > Vespidae > Dolichovespula > Dolichovespula saxonica. The sequence goes on from OU426996.1 coordinate 8,372,278, forward strand.
CGAATAATAGCCATTTCTTTAGTTTTCCTAACAAAATTATTATCGTATAATATCTATACGCGAATTGAATTTTAAAATATCGAACCTTTTGTTGGTATAATTTGTGCAACCATTCAGCAGCAGCTTCATCTCCTTCCGGTACTTCTTCTAAAGGTATTCTCTTCATATACATATGACCTTCTATTTTTTTCCCTAAAAGTAGATTTGTCATGGTAGGCTTAACAGAATCACTTTCTTTAAATGCTATTTGAATATCATATATAGCCATATTTTTTCCTCTCATATAAGGAATACTAGAAATAAATCCTTTTGTGCGTGGAGTTAAATGATATTTTAAGATCGGTAGATTCTTTTCTTTGGCAAATTTTTGACTGGCTTCTAATTTCTTAGGTGTAACACGCGTACCCTCTGCATATAGAAGCAGCTGAAAATTATTAAATATTTTTAGGAATAAAGTGAATGATATTCTTCCTATAAGAAATTACTTACCCATATTGGATCAGGATATTCTATTAATTCTTTAATTTGAGATCCTATCACATCTTTGTCTTTATTCCAATTTCTTTCTAGAAAGATACTTTCTGCAAATTTCCATGCCCATCCCAATGTAGGAATGTATTGTATAGATTTCTTGGCATACGCTTTACAATTCTGTAATTTTACGGATCATGTAGAATTCCCTTTTCATTGTTTTCTATACGTAAATAGTTAGTTACATACCCCTAATACACCTATACGATCGCATGACACCCATCCTAATAACCAATCTACTTCGTAACTATGATTCATCAGAAGATATGCATGTTCTTGGCCATAATATTTGTCAAAGTCTTTTTTATCTATGTAAAATATAACCTCTGCTCCAGCCCACCATTCTGCCATACATACTAATTCTATAAATAAAAAATATATTTTAAATATAACTATAAATTTTTAAATGTATTCTCTAGCATTTAGCTTCTAGCACCAACTTACCGCTATAAAATGAATAACAAAGATAATAGTTGATCTTGCGATACAAGTACTTAGAGAAAGGTTTAATCCCAAAATATAAAATACATTGGAAGAAATTTATTATTAAGCCAGATGTGAAAAATGTAATGGCAAGCATAAGATGTACAATTGATGATTTTTTCAATGAGGAAAGGATGCCCATTATTGTAATTTATTATTTCTAATCTGTGCGCTTTGTAGAAGACATATACTTATTTCTCAATCTAAAACAAAATTTTTTATATACTTGGAAAATAATGTACACCTTAGGTTGTTCTTAGAATACATCAATTTGCATTAATCACAAATACTAAGTGTTCTAGCAACTATATAAATAAATACATTTCTACTTGTTATATCTACAAGTATATTTTTTACTTCTTACAAAATATAATAAATATAGCATCATGGATACAGCGGGATAAGACTACACTAATTAGAAATGAAGCTATATATATTAGATCTTTCTTTTATTCAAACATTATATAAGATGTCCCAAATTTATTACAATTAAATGATATTAGGATATGGACATTTATATAGTATTATCTCTTTAAAAATTTTAAATTGATATTAATACTTGATAAGATAACAAATAAATAAAGAATTTAGAAAGTAAATAAGAAGTTTTTCAAGTCATTGTATTATCACTTTTTCATAATAGATCTGATATCATCGGCATTAATATATTTTATTTGTATTATACTACTATTTTGCAAATATTTATGAGAATATAATTTGTTTTAGCATATGAAATTAGCTTATTAGTAACAACATTAACTATAATTAAGGAATAATGTTTCAATTATTTTAATTCATCAATTAAGTAAGAAATTATATCGTTGTATAGTACTTGATAAGAAATCATCAAGCGTATATTGGTACTCGATTATTTGATAATATTATCATTTATATTTTTAAATATATTTACCTAATTTGGCATTGTTGTGAATTTTACATGCTTCATTAAAGCATTATCAAATTATTAAAGGTGTGGTATTCGTCGGTAATACTTTTCTAGAAAATTGCAATCAAAACAGAAATGTAAAACTGTGATTAGTAAGATCGAAGTTCGAGCCTACAATATTCCAAAGTTCATAAGAAATGACACGTAAAGAACGTTTATTAGCGCCACATCGTATTTATGTAAACGTTTACTCATTAAAATTCTGGTAGAAAAGAAATAGTTAAAGATTAATATTGACTATAAAATTGTTGATAATTATTGATAAATTGTTGACAAATTTAAGTATATAATTTAAAGAAATAAATATTAGAGGAGAGGGGCACTGAGAACCCCTATTTGCTTTTACACTTATTTTTATTTAGAAATTACCTAAAGCACAGTTTACAAAAAATACCAAATATATATATACAAATATATATATATATATATATAATATAAAATTGATTGCAAATTTGACAAATTATATTCAACATGTTAAAGTCATTGACATCAAAGAAAGATTTTTTACGTAATAATAAATAAATTAATTATATGTATTTACTCTACGATAGTGGTAAGTTTCCAATTTACTGCGAAAGTATTTATGGTAAATTTATAATCAAAGAACGACGTTTATGATTGGTTGAGTAAAAGTACTAGTTATTATTCTTTTGTTTTAAAATGATTTTAGGGATAAATGTAAACTATTTTTTGTACTTTGTTTTAGCGCGAAATTAAAATCAGTTAAAATAAAACAATCGAAAAACAAAACGAAGATTTAGTATATATAACTTTGGCTAAAGTAATGATATAAATATCTTATCTTCTTTTATACTTTCTTTAATTATACCACACTATAGAATACCATGAAAAGTAGTATAATGAATGAAAACATAAAAGTAGATAAGATATATTTGATTTTGTATATTTTATTATCTTGTATCTCTGTATTGTTTAATTTAATTCATTAATTTTACAATATATTTAATAAAAAAATGATATTTTCTATTTACAGGTACTAGATTGATATATATTGATATGTGTTTACCTTTATACATTTACCATATAGGAACATCAATCTCATTTTTAGGAACACTTTATAACCAGCCAATCGCTGGTCACTTCGACACGCCCTTTAAATGTTCGTTTTTTTATGAATGCAAGTAAAACAGTTAGGGATTAACTACAGTTTTGTGATTGTTATTATATTGTTCTATTTTATAGTGTTGTCGTAATTTGGTTTGCTTATTGTTTAATATATAATTGAAATTTTTGGAACTATATATCATGGTGAGTCACGAACATTTATTTGCTTTTAAATCTGTTGACGTACACAGAAGGTGTACAGTTTATGTTTATAACATCATTTATTGTAATATCTAACAGACTGTAATTAGATAGTTTTGTTTTGTTTATTTTATCGATACAATTTTGATCATTATATTTTATCATAACCTGCTTTGTAAAAATGTCAAGATGGCGCTCATTATTGGTGTTACAATAATTTTTATATAATAATTTCTGAATATTTTAATAATATTAAATTATTATTAAATGTTCTAGACTGAACAACAAATGGACTGTGCTTTAGACTTAATGAGAAGATTACCTCCTCAACAAATTGAAAAGAATTTAAGTGATCTCATAGACTTAGTCCCTTCTTTATGCGAGGACTTACTTTCTTCTGTAGATCAACCTTTAAAAATAGCAAAAGATAAAGAATCGGGCAAAGACTATCTTCTTTGCGATTATAATAGAGATGGCGATTCTTATAGGTTTGTTATAAGAATTATATTTATGATAAAAAAAAAAAAAAAAAAAAAAAAACTAAAGATAATATATAATTTGTATTTACGTATGAAGTTAGAATATAAATAACCATTTTTATATTTTAGATCTCCATGGAGTAATACATATGATCCACCTTTAGAAGATGGATCAATGCCTTCTGAAAGATTAAGAAAATTAGAAATAGATGCTAATCATGCATTCGACCAATATCGAGAACTTTATTTTGAAGGCGGTGTGTCTTCCGTTTATTTATGGGATCTTGATCATGGATTTGCTGCAGTTATTTTAATAAAAAAGGCAGGAGATGGGTCTAAAAAAATTAAAGGTTGCTGGGATTCGATACATGTTGTTGAAGTGCAGGAAAAATCAACCGGTAGAAATGCACATTATAAATTAACTTCAACAGCAATGTTGTGGCTACAAACAAATAAACATGGTTCAGGTACCATGAATCTAGGTGGTAGTTTAACAAGACAGGTAATTTTCATTTTCATATTTTTATCAATTGGAGATTCAACGTGGTATCTGTATTACTATTATCGTTTTAGGTGGAACAAGATGCACAAATAAGTGAAACATCACCTCATATTGCTAACATTGGCAGAATGGTAGAGGATATGGAAAATAAAATTCGAAATACACTTAATGAAATTTATTTTGGTAAAACTAAAGATATCGTTAACGGTCTAAGATCGGTACAATCTTTAGCAGACCAAAGGCAACAAGCAGCATTGAGACAAGACTTGGCTGCGGCATTACAAAGGCGAAATGCTAATAACTGATTACAAGGACAAGAAAGCTTCGATTATAATTGTGATTAGGAAAAGCAAAACAATTTAAATCACACATACACAAATTCATGGCAACACTGTTATTTCTACACTAGGTGAAAAAAATGCAAAGGATTTATTCTGGGGCATTTTTAGTTGTATATTAATTTCTTGTTTATTCTTAACTATAATTTTACTTTGTTCAGCATGTTTTGCATTCAACATTTTAGTCAGTTACTAGTAGATTTAGATGTATATCTATAAATAAAACAGAATTTGTTACTAAAAAATGTTTTAGTATAACACACTGTTCTTGCTTTCATTCAACCTTTTGAAAAGCAAGAATTGCCTTAAATGGCTTAATTCATGCCTTTGTATTAATATTGTTAAATTACACACTAATATCCCAGATGACAAAATATGCAAGGATATTTTGTTATATAGTTCAAATGTAGTAATTCTCTTAGCGAAGAGAAATTTATTCTATCTGAACTAATTTCTATTCAGTGCCTACATTTTGCATGAGTATAATAGCAATGTATTAATCCTTTGATACAGTATGTTTCATCTGTTGGATTATTCATCTATTTATGCAAGTAAATGTTTGTAATTGTACTTGCATAAGATAATCATTCAAGTATGATATGAAGCATGCTGATACTATACTCCGTGTATAATGTTATCTGGGTTAGTGTATTTACAAAGACCATAGTCTAGTTGAATTTAAGAAACTCTTGCATTTACTTTATTTTTTGTCTCTTTAATACAAAATTAGTATTATTTTTACCAAATCAGTGATAACATCTTTTGTTTTATTACTTTCATTTTTTTTTTTTTTTTTTTTTTTTTTTTTCATATAGGCGAATAGATATAATTTTGAAAGAATAAATAAGATCTTCAGTAGTTCTCTATGTGAAAAATAATAACAGTTAGAAAATATAATAATAAAATTATAATGTAATGGAAAGGAGACCAAAATGCGCGTGATGGATTTTATATATTTAAATATATATTACATTTAGATTAAAATTCCCAATTAAATGATTTGCACTTTGTGCTAAAATTAAAAATTATATATTTTTGAAATAAATGATTTAAATATTTTTAGCATTTGATTATCTGATAATTTGGAAAATGTACGATATATGAATACAAATTAAATAGAAATATAAAAAAGGGTGTACGTCATTATGTACTAACATTTTTTAACTTTTGCAACTTTTGTATTTTTCTTAAATATCACTGATTTTGGTTATTAAGCTCCATTAAACAAACTCAATGAATTAATAAAATGCAGGTTTTTAATGGGCAAACTGGAGTTTTAAATTTAATTACATGCAAGGTACACATAACTTATGCGCATTAAGTAGTTAAGTAAATAATTGCAAAACTTATATCATTTAAAGTAAACATGCTAGATAATTGAATCAGTATTTGTACTGATAATAGTATGTTTTATCTTTTAAACGTCTAATATGACATAATGGAATTAATACTGTATATCTATGTTAAAACTCAATTTTCAGACAGCAAATATATTTTCTCTTCCTTGAGCGATAATAAAATATAATAATTGTTGAATAGTGTGCAAGGAATTAATAACACAGATTTTTAAGTGAAAAAGACTTCATTTGGAAAATACAGTCAGTTTGATACAGCCAGACTATTCCCTTGTTAACTGCATGGTACTTTATTGAAATCATAGTTCTATTCTTAAAACTTTTATAAAGGTCAGGCTAGAAGTTTGTATATTTTTATATTGCCAAATTTATTACATTAAAAGGACATTATATTAACCATATGCAATCAACATTTGCTAGGATATTATTAATAAAATAGTATAATTCGTTGAACTTCATGAATTAATTTTAAAAAGTTTTTTGTTATGAAGTTATATGACAGCAAACACACTCGATGAATAGTAATTTCATTATTAAGCGTTTGATTAATATCATCTTTAAAAGAAAATTTCTTTAGATATATTTACTACATCCTGAAATTCCAATGTAGCAATATTTCTACGGAATTTATGATCTTTAATAATATGGATTATATGTAATATTTTTATCACGTATATGACTAATCATTTATTAATGCAAATACCAAATACATATACTATAATAAAACAGTCTGATTCCACACATTATCACAAGTAATACAGATCAAATAATTAATTAAGAAAAAAAAAAAGAAAAGGATAAATATACAAGAGAAATAAAACAGCAAAAAATTTCGTTATTTGTTTGTATCTTCGCGCGAAGTCGCCTTAGTATTAAAGTTAAGTTATTAATATTTCCTCAGTCTTTATTCGTGCTTACAGAATATACGTGTTACAGGTAAGAAGGCCATTATTTCTATAATCGCTAACAAAGTCTTGAAATTTAAAGGTGATTCGATGGTATGTATGTATACATATACTATTTGTATTATAATATAAAAGATAGTTTTTTTTTTTTTTTTTTTTTAGGAAACAAAAATTTTCGAAGAATACACGAAAGTAAACTAACTAAACTTACCTGATCTTTGGACTAATATTTAATAACTAATCTCATTATATTTATTAACTAAAATTGTATGTGAGATTTGTTACATTTCTCCTCCATTAAAATAAGTTATTAACATGACCCATGACCTCAGTTATATTTTGTATATAAGAACGAATTAGAAAAAAAATTATTGTAAATATTTTTCTAACCTTTACATATTCCTTTTTTTTTTTTTTAAATCTATAATAAAATTACAAGCTTAACTTCAAAATGTTATAATACAAGTAAACGTATTTTTCAAGAATTTATTGTGTATTATTTCATTATGGAAAATTTTGGAAACAAAACTTCCCTTGACTCATGTCAGTAAAGGAAGAAAATAATTTTTATTGTTCTTGTTAGGTATTCGTAATATACAACAAAAAATTCTTCGGGTTACTTCAAATGTTATATACGCAACATTATACCATTAACATTTAGAAAATACAAAATAATGGTTACAAAATGAATTGAAATCTGGAATATTGCTTGTAGCGTCTATTCATAGCAATGACACATTATTTTCTCATATTGCAATTTATAATGCATATTATTCAATTATTGTTCCACAATGTTCATTGATCTTAAACAGAGTGGTACTAAATGGCACTTTTTATAAATGATCATTAGACATGTTGAAGTAATTTTTTTTACACTGTGATGATGTGGCAAGATTCAAATCTGTAGTTATTTAATACATTATATCTCCATGTTTCATTACAATACCTTTTCAAAAAAGTAAACGGATATATTTGTCTCAGAGTATCCAAACATTCTTTAATAGAGTTCATTATCAAATTCGTTTTATCAAAACGTTGAAACTCCGGCGAAATGTACTAATCTACTAAAATAAGGCATATTTGTGTTAAACGCGCACCATTTATTTCTATTTAACTTTCAAATTTTTTCTTGTCTTGCTATTGCACTGCCACCACAGAGAATAATTTCTTCCAAAGACAAAGTATGTAGTTGTAATAATAAATCAAATATATTATCCTTTTTATTATTATTTTTTTTTTTTTTTTTTTTGAAGTAGCATATAGTATGTTTCTTATATTTCTTCCTTTAATCCAGTACCACTTTTATATAATTAGCATTCTTTCTGTTATTTAATATAGGTTCTCATTGCATTACAAGTAATATGATAACCTCTGTATTCTAAAAAGGATGACAGTGCACACATTTTTATTTCTTATTTCTTCATAATTATAAGAAATCAAATGTTTCATGTAAAGTAGTTATATAACTATTTCAGCTTAAAAAAGATTATGTCTCATTGTCGATTCTAAGATTACGTTTATAATATCATTTAAATGTATTAAATGTTGCACAATGAAATATTATTATAATATGTATTTTCATTTATATTATTTATTTGGTGTCACCTTTTGTAAAAAAACTAATAATTATAAAGAAAAATTGTTATTTTGTAAAGTTTATTAATCTTATCAATATGTATATAAATTAAAATTCAAAATTGCTACCTCTTGTGAAAAGTGTTAATTATTTAATATTATCTTTAGTAATACAATTATGATGTTATTTATGATACCTAATACATAAGATTATTGAAACTTTATCATTTACATTGTTAAGATGACACCAGAAATTGTTCTTAAAAAAAGAAAATTGAATATCCATCCAAAATGTGATCGCTCAAATTTCAACATAAAAGAACTTGAGCTTTATTTTTCTCTTAGAGATCTATCTCATATTTGCTATTAGGCATTCGCGCACTTTGTTTATGTCACACGACATCATCATGCTTTCCTCCATTCTTCTGCCACTGTCCGTAACAAAGCACATTTAAAGAATATGAACCTGGTCCAACATAGCACATTTGGAATACAGAGAGATGATGATTTATTTCATATTAATATTAGATACTTCTGCTCGTTTATATTATAATAGATAAGTGTTAGGTTGTTCACTGTGCAATGAACCAAAGTTCTTAAGGAAGGCATATCTTCAGAAATTTTGATTACTTATGTATTCTACAAAGATGTCAATCGTGAATGCTCTCATCGTTGATAAAATGACATTAGCTAGCTTGTTTGTTGTAATACTTCGTTGAGAGTTCATATAACACGTATTAATATCTTTATAGTAGTGTCTCAATATCATGCTGGTATATAGTACTTTGGTAAGATGATGTTTGTTAACAAAAAGATATGACAAACGAAGATCTTAAAGGAATAGTAATGACAATCAAATAACAGGAATTATTGAAATAAAAACATATGTTTTTAGGATTTAGCATGACCATATGCGAGAGGTAGGGGCACACAACATACCTTCCCATAAAAGCTCTGGTTATGGTCTTGTATCAATTTCTATTTTCATTGTATATTAATCTACATTTTCAGACTGTTTTTTTTCTGGAACAATTTTTTATATAAATACGATCGTACAGAATAATACAAAGGAGAAAATAGGGCAAGTTGAGTACATAACATAGAAACGAAGTATAAATAATTCGAATGTTTAATGAAAAAGTATACTAAGTACAGAAAGAAATATTTCAAAAATTGTCGTTTGTTATGATAAAGGCAATAATTGGAATAATAAATATAAATATGCTACGCATGACAAAATATTAAATCATGTTACTTTGTGATTAAAAAATATCAACAACATGATTTCATGTTGGTGAAATTAAAATTTGCCATGACATTTCACTGAGAGTTACCTTTACTAGACAACTTATATGATATAACAGTCATATGATTTATGGTAAAAAATGTTTATTCAAAGGGGTACTCTATTATATGTTATAAGAACATATTGTAAATAGCTTAGGCAAATTGTAAAAAAATGAGATTATCTTTTTGTATTACTATAAACTTATTTCTTTTAGACTTCTTTAAAAACTTATTCTTTGCTTTTTAGATAATACTCGCGTACAACTAGAAATTATGCATTTATAATTTATAAAAGCATTTTTTAAGCATTCTGTGCTTATAAAGCTTGTGTGTAAAGTTATAAGTTATTTCTATAGCCATTTTTAACAATATGTAGATTATCTACATAATTGTATCATGTGCCAGTTTTAATCCGTTAAAATTATATAACAATAATTAAAAGATGCTAAATATTATTAATACATAAAAATTTATCGGATTCATATGAAAAATTGTTCCGCACTATAGAATGCATCTCAACCTTGGTCTTCAACAGCAATACGTGTCTATTTACTTTATGTGTATATTAAGTTAGAAAGCTTTTGTGGTTTTTACATAAGTTGTTTCCACACATTGAATACTGAAGTCTCCAAAAAAAAAAAAAAAATCGAGGATGTGTAAAGGCTTTTTTCAATTTTTATTTCTTAATCAACTCTTTGTTGAAAAGTTGTATCTTTTGTATAACAAACAACGTATGTGTGTGCCTGTGTGTGTATGCAATTGTGTATGTCTAAAACTGGGTATTGCGAATTCCATGAACCCAATTCTTCTTGTCTTACATTGCTTAGAAACTTTAGCATGTGTTTTGTTTTGAATATTAGTAAGTAAGTAGATGTTACTTTGATAAAAAGATGTTTTTGTCCGCTGCTGAACTGCTGTTGGTTGGAACTGTGGACTTATATTTTTTTTACCAATGATAAGGTGTCGATTGGCTAAGCGGATAGTTTGGTTGTGTACGATTAAAACTGAACACAATTATTTGTCGAGGGCAGTGTTGGTTTTGATGGCAATTACCACCTCTTCGCCACAAGCTTTTAATACAGTGCACTGAAAAAATATAATAGAATAGCATAATCAATATATATTATTAATATTCGTTTTATTAAACGGATCAGAAATATAACTGTATAAATTAATGATTAATTACAATATTTTTTATGCAAATCCATACTTATAAGTTACAAGTTACTGTCACTATATTCCATTACCCAGACATACGTGACATTAAGGAGGTTTTAAAATAAACCTTTTATATTACTCTCTTTGTAATTGTGCATAACAAAAAATATATGAACTAAAAAAAAAGAAAAGTAAGTCATGAATAATTGAATGTAAAAGTACTTACAAGTAATTCTTTTCCAGCATCAAAGTCAGCACGTAATTGAGCTCCTAGTTCACCATCTGGTATTTTAAGATCTTCACGGAGATCTCCATTATCAGCCATCAGACATAAGTAGCCATCGTCAGATATATCTGTTAGCTAAATTCAAAGGAAGATACAGAATCGTTATTATCAATATATATATATATATTAGAACAATTTATAAAGATTGCGATATGGAACAGTACTTGAATGTGTGTGTGGAGTAACTGTTTTCATAACTCTGTATTTTGTTCCAATTAAAATCATTACATAATTTTATAAATTAATGAGAAAGAAACATATAATGATTGTGAAACAATAATGATTAAATTAAGAGAATAGAAATTACTATTATTAGAATTAAAATGTTACCTGATAATCTTCTCGCTTAACAAACGGCACATCCATATTGTGTGTAGAAGGGCAAATATCTTCATATTTCTTTGAGGTAAATATGTCAATACCTACAAGGTGAACCTTGGCATGACCATGTTTTCCAGTCTTGGAAGTTGACATTTCCACAATTTTACAGGGTCGAGATTTTAACATGACAAAACCATTTTTACGCAGTGCAGAACATTGCATGGGATATGTTACTGATGCTCCAGAGTCACCAGTCTCAAAGTGAGTATCCTCAATGTCTGCCATTGTAGATTGTGTAGGTCTATTAATGAAATAAAAATTTCTTTGTTTTAATATTATTAAACAATATTATTAATTACATGTCAAATGTTTCTTAAAATTAAACTTATTTGAGATATTGTCTTGAATTAAAAAAAAAAAAAAAAAAAAAAAAAAAAAAAAAAAATTTAAAAAAAAATTTTTTAATAAAAAAAAAAAAAAAAAAAAATTTTTTTAAATTGAAAAAAAAGAACTAGTAGATGAGAGGATATTAAACAAAATCGTTTTACATTATAACAAGATTATAAATCTTAAAACTAAAGAATGTATTGAATATTAAGTGTTTAACTGTATCATATAATAATATATAATAGAATATAATGTCTTTATTGTTTTTCTGTTATTTGATACATCTAACATGGATATTCTTATATCACTAATCAAGAGAACATATGGTTGTGTTTAAAACATACCATAGCTCTTTGATCATATAGATGAAAAATTTAACAGTAGGACAGAGTTGCCACCATCATGTAAATTTTAAACTAAATATTCTAGATACAAGCAATTTTCCTTTAAATTAAGCAGTTGGAAAGTAAATCAAGATGGTAGAATTAAACAGATCGTACTAAGCCGGTATTAAAAATATGTAAATAACAATGAACACTGGCATATCTAACAATTGTAACAAAGTTTTTACTGTAAAATGGGTAAGTGAAATAGCCGAGCAAACGGCCATGTGGCACACCGACGATAAAAATCCGGCATTAAACTGAACGAATTCGAAATAGAATTTTTGGTTAAATAAACGTACATTTGACACAGGTTTCGATTTTATAAAATTCACCCGATAACGATTTTAAAACAATATAACCAGGAGAACATTTCTCTTAAGAAACATTAAATGTGAAAGCAAATATGTAGGCTAACCAAAAATTGTTTTTACGTAAACGATGGGACTTAATATAATGGAGAAACTTTTGAAAACTGACACGCATATGAATACATAAACAAAAAAACTGACAACAAATATATTTTTATCTTTACTCGTCGCGTATTTCAAGGAAATTTGTGCGAAGATGGCGCGAAAGAGTGTTAGCCACATTGCCAGCAGCCCGTTGTCATCGGCACGAGCAGCGACATTTTTTTATTCCCGACGTTTAGTTAACACTGTCGTATCAATACAAACCAGCTGGTGTTTCACTGTCGAATTCTTAACTTTCCGTTGCTCGTTCAGACAATTAGCACCATTAGTTTTCACCGAAATCGAGAACAGCTCGAGATACTCACATGTGATCAAAATGGATACTCTAACCAGAAGATCTTGTTGCGCCTGCGCGCCACGATGAACGAAAGAGGGGTCTACCAAGCTGAAAGCAAGGACTCTAAGCTTCTATGACCGAGCTTGGCATCTGTAGGCTTCCACGAAGTGTTCAAAAATCTTCCAGATAGTTAAGCTACATTATAAAGGCGTGTTATCGGACATTTTAAATACAATTATTAATATTCGCTATATAACATATATTTTGGGATGAAAAATTCTTAAATACTGTCGTATTTAATTAATTGACATTTGATTTTACGTTTCGTTTATAATTATTTTATCTTTGATAGACTTCGATTAGATTTTTATACGTGAACCAATCACAATCGAGTACTATATATCACTAAATATATCGCGACACTGTTTATATCGTTTGAGCGGTGAATATCGACTTTTTTCAAAGAATATGCACTGTAATTCTGCTTAAATTGTTATTATTTATAGATCGCTATTGAAGGACATAATAAACGAATAATTAAATTAATGGAAAATATGGCTAGTGACAAAGAAACAAACCGGCACAGTCAGTATCCATGCAATTTTAAATTCCATGAATTCGTGGATGAAGAGGTTAGAATTAGTTGTCACATTATAAGAATGGAAGACAGCCTATATTTATGGGTTGGAGACGCTAAACATTCTGCCATGAATAATCTTGCTTTTGCACTTAGATCGAATTATGAATCAGTACCGATTGCTACAAAGATAATGGGCGCAGTGGCAGATGAAACTTCTACTAACATAGCTAAACGTTTAACAAAAAAATTGGGAAAACCTGTATATGTTAGTTTTAATTTACAGGCTGATAGAATGTTACTGCCCCAGATCGAGAAGAGAATATATCAAGAATTTAAAACTAATGAAGAACTAACAATATTTTGATACATTTTTATATCTCATCTCGGATATCTTGTAGCTTATCAATAATAAGACTGTGTAACGTATAATTTATGTATAATGTATGGCCATATGTACGAAATTTATAGTTTTATAATAAATTAAATGGATCATGTTAATACAATATCTTTAATATTTGTTTTATAGATATAGGCACTGCCAATATATTCTTGCATTCTTTTATTTATATATATTTTATGAATTAAGGATCAATAAACCATTATGAATTTATATACATATATATATATATATATATATATATATATATATATATAAACATATATACTTTATTTTTATTAATAAGTTTATTTAATGTTTACTTATTATTTTAATTTTAGTACATTTAGATATAGCTGTTTTTGTTATGCTATACCACATAATTAAAGAAATAGAGTCTTCGTGATTGGTCGGCCATCTTAAAAAGCGATTAATTGGCCATAATGTATCCTTTGGTAATTTTATTACAGGTTCATTGTTATATATGTATAAAAGTATTGTTGTTAATATGCCCTTAAATATAAATAAATAAATAATATAATATAAATAATAAGCTTTGTTAATTTTTATTGATGAATGATAAATGATATAAGAGGAATGTATAGAAAATGTAATTTGTAATATAAAATTTTTATAGGTCAATAAATAATAATTAAACTTATCACAAATATATAATACTTACAGTGATAAGACGAAAACCATATGTGGTCAATAATATCGCTTTCCTTCTGTTAGATAATCTACTCTCCTCTGAAAGTAAGAAATTGTTATATATATTATTTTTGCAAATATAGATTCATTAATGTATTCCCTTACCTACATTCTTCAGAGTAGTTTCTAGTTTGTTATATTTCCTTTGAAGTTTAGCGTATTTTGCAAATTCGTCTACCATTGAAATACTTGCCATTTCTTGTCTCAATATAGCTAAATTTTTACGTAATTCGGCTCCTTCTTTTCTCCCTATGTATAAACGTACTATAAACTATGACAAAAAATAATCTGTTTAAATACGAGAACAAAAAAATGATTTATAATAGTATTTAGAGTTGACACGTGTAGTTAACTCTATCATTTGTCACATTAACGCTCACAATAACTTAATTATTTATTTAATACTTACATAATTAATTACAATCGGTACAATGTATTCTAAAATACAAATTAACGTTGATGACAAAAGCAAATTCATTGTACAATATAATCAACCGAATAGATTTATAACAGAATTCCGTAAGTTATTATATATCCCTTTTACATTAAAATCTATAATGTACGTGATAAAGAAGATTCTTTTTTTTTTTTTTAAACTATATGTTATCCGATGATAAATTATTATTCAAAACTAGAAACAAAGATTTTAAATAATTAAGTTTATTGGTTATTTCCAAACTGAACAGACGTATCAATAATCATTATAGTTGGCCGCCATGTACTAAGTTGGCGGGTAAGATTAAATTTGGACTACTACGAGAGAACGTGTACGACATATGTATATATGTTATGAACCACATGGTGCGGTACAAATAACAGCGTTCGAATAAATTTCTTTCAAATTGATACTAAAATGAGTGGCTCAGAGATTGATTACGATAGCGATGAAAAAATATCAGATTCTCATTCTAAACTTTTAGAGGCAGTGGCACAACTCGACAAAGGACAGAGGTAGATATATTTATAGGTTAGGTGTCGTAATAATTTATTGTTTAATTAAATGAAATATTTTTGATACATTTATATTACTTCGCAATTGTTCGACGTTTACTTTTATATATTACAAAAAAATAGGTGATTTATTTTTTAGGGTTAAGAAGCCAGAAAGAACAGAACCGACATTAGAAGTATCCGAATTTCATTTAGTTAAAAGTGGAATATCAAATAAAGATGCAGTATCCGTTCAGAATTTAGTAAAGTCATTAGGAAATAAGGGATATCATACAGAGATAAGTAAAAGATTTAATGCAGCTCGGAAAAAGACTAAAGTTCTTCCTAAGCCTTTGGAAAAACCTTCTGCCGATCGTGTATGCGAAATATTACCGTTTAAAATAGTTTAACTCATTGTTTAACGTTCAATACTTAAAGTTTATGATTTTTAGATAAAACGAGTGGTAGGATTCGAAAAGACTAAACAAGAAGTAAAAAAATGGAATGGAATAATTTCATACAACAAAACCGCAGAAAAGGTTTATTTTCCTTTGAATCGGCCATCGGCTGACATGGTAACGACCTCAGAATTTGTTAAAAGATTTAAACTCCAGTCCAATTTACAAAAACAATTAGCCGCATTAGAACCAGAGCCAGAAAAAGTTGAAGAGAAGGAAGATAAAGTTTCGATGACTTTAGAAGAAGTACTAGAAAGGAGAAAAGAAGCTGCTCGCATGAGAGCTTTACAGGTAAACAAGTGTTCATTATTATTAACAATTGTATAAATCTAGTAATAGCGTATACAATTCTTATCGCGAAAGAAAGAAATTTCATGTTTATTTTATTTTTATTTTTATTTTTATTTTTAGTCTTACAAAGAAGCGAAAGCAAATAGACAAAAGAGAATAAAGAGTAAACAATTCCACCGTGTTCAGAAAAAGGAAAGGATGAAACAACAACTTAAAGAATATGAGGAATTACAAAAAACAGATCCGCAGGCTGCTTTAGAGAAATTGATGTTGCTCGATAAAACCAGAGCAGAAGAGCGAATGACGCTAAGGCATAAGAATACAGGCCAATGGGCAAAGAGTAAACAAATAAGAGCAAAGTACGACAAAGAAACTCGTCAGGTTCTCGCTCAACAATTGTCTATCGGTAGAGAATTGACGCAACATCTGAAGGTAGCAGATGATAGTAATGACGATGATGATAATGAAGAGGATTCGATGCCATTAGAACTTTCTGATAATACAAAAGAAAATCCATGGGTAAATGAAGTTAAAACTGAATCAGAAATCAATGAATTTATCAGCAATTATCGCAAATATTGGGATAAAAAACATTCCAAATCGAATAATCAAAGTTCTACTTCTCGTCAAACAAATAATACATCTCAGGAAAATGATTTCGAAAGTAAGCAAAAGCAAGGTAAAGAGAGAGAGAGAGAGAGAGAGAGAGAGAGAAAAGTATATTTATTATTATTATTTTTTTTTTTGTATAAGTTTATGGTAGTAAAATTTAATAGATACGTTTATCTTTACAGATAATAAGACAGTTTCTTCTAAAGGACAATCGATAACTAAAAAGAAAGAATTAAAAAAAAACAAGAAAACCTTGATCGAAGATAAAAAAGTAGAAAGCGAGTTTAATGGTACGCTTGATACGAATGGATCTATCGAAGACGCGACGGTAAACAATGATGATAAAATATTGAGTAAAGTTGCTGGTACATCTGCCTGGGATGTGCAGGAATGTGAGACGTCGAATATCGACGATAAGAAAAATAATTCGACATTGTTAACCGAGAAAATAGATGAAATGTTCGATCTTATGGAGGATAAAATGCAAAAGCGAGTTCGCGCGAAGATGAGTCGGGTGAAAAGAAAGTTCAATATTGACGTGGATAAGAAAAATAATAACGACGATGTGTCTAACGTAGAAGAATCCGATATGGAAGGGTTGGAGTTTAAAAATAAAAAACAAAAGCCAATTTTGAATAAGCCTATGGAAGAGGTAGCCATATACACAAAATCGTTAAAAGATAAGGATATAATCAATTTAAAGAACTTGGCGAAAAGCTTGGACACCGATGTCTCTAAAAATAAAGATTTTGATATAGATCCGAATAAATACATCGATGTAACACCCAAACATTTAAATACTGACTTACCGAATGTTACCACCGGTGGTGACGATGTTTTAGACGATAGCGAGGACGAAGAAGAAAAACATAACATAATAAGCGAAGCTTTTGCGGACGACGATGTTGTCGACGAATTTAGAAAAGAGAAGGAAGAGGAGGTACGTATGAAAAAGAAAAAACGAGAAAATATTATCTAATGAACAATAAATATTTGATTATTCGTTGATCTCATTATCTACGAAATTTTATTAATTCGATTGCAGATAAAGAAATCTAAACCGGAGGATATAGATCTTAGTTTACCTGGATGGGGATCTTGGGGTGGAACGAATATAAAACGATCCTCCCGTAAAAGGAAACAATTTATTATTAATGTACCGAAAGATGCACCGCGCAAAGATGAAAATAAAGGCGATGTTATAATAATCGAAGACGTGGATGCCAAAATAAGGGAACATCAAGTAAACGAATTACCATTTCCGTTTTCAACCGTTAGAGATTTTGAAGCCAGTATCAGGGCACCGATAGGACGAAATTTTATTCCGGAGAATGATCATAAAAAATTGATCGAGCCCTCCGTACAAACGGCCATGGGAAAAATTATCGAGCCTATGGACGAGACAGTACTGATCGATAAAAAGAAAATTATGAAACGAAAAACTGTAAACGATAACAAAACATTTATACCAATTAACAAGAAAAAATCGAAGTAATTGTAACATAGGTAATAAAATCATGCGATTTTATGATCCAAGTTTTTCTATTTTTCTTTTTTTATAATTATTTATATACGTATTTATATACGTATTTTATAATTTTGTTTACGGAAAATGTCGAAATATGATTAGATAATAATTACGAATGAGCATGAAGGACATTGTTCGTTTTAACTACATTCAATGATAAAAAATTGTTCTAACTTATTTTATTTAAAAATTTTGCAACGATGTAAACCGATACAGCGTAATTTTTCAACCAACTATCTTGAAGTTATTTACTAGGTATAGTGGTATAGCCTCAACAATACTAATCTAAGAAATCTTTCTCGTAAATGTACAGGTAGTTTCAGATTAATGATTATTACGCCAAGTCACGTAAGTGCACACACGATACTTGTAGTTAGTTCATTTTATATTATCTCGGACTTACTAAGAATTATCTCGCGAATTAAACTAAACGTTTATTAACCATATGTCGCTTTTTATAAGAGTCGATTATGGATAAATTTTAGAAGAAGAAGAAGAAGAAGAAGAAAAATTATAAAAAATCAATTTTGCGGATCCATTGGGACGTGGAACGGTTTGAACTTTAAACGGCTGCACGTGCAATCTATTTCAAACTCGAACTTGAACTTAGTTAAACTACGTGATCTTATTTTCACGAACGGCAGCCCAGGAAATTGGTAATTATGGATACGCGAGAAACTCCGTGTATATTATCTATATAGAATAACAAAATCAATTTCAATAGAGGCAAGTCAGTATTTTCCATTTAAATAACTGATTCGTATACTACCGACATACGTAAAGAGTGTGGGATTCGTTTTATTACTACGATAAAGTTTCTCCGATTAATTCTACTTTTAGATCTACCTTCGAATTAATTATTGAATTTCGATCGAGACGATTACTCGCGGGCGTTCGTATTCGTGGGAACTTTCGCGCTTTATCTATCGACCAATCGGATTCGTAATATTCGAAAGTTAATAAGTTCGAAAAACCAGTTGCATATTGGACATCTTAAAATTCGAATACGTGGGAGAGATTGAAAAAAAAAAAGAAAAGAAAAAACAGGTCGCAAACGTATAGATTTATCAAAGGTTAAAAAAAGTCAAATGCATTTCGATGTTATTCAATGAAATTTTATCGAACAATAAGTCGATTTATATATATATATATATATATATAAATAAGCTTCCGATTATTACTCGATTATAAATGACGATTTTGTAGATAGTTTTCAATCCGCTATATCGTATTATCATTATTTTCACGTTTTATAATATTTTAATTTCAACATTTAATTAGAAATGAAATTACGTTGCGACGAGGAATCATACCCGGTTATAACGATAGCCTAAGCGGCAAAACTATGAGCGGTTAGTCGAATAAGAAGAACGAACTAAGTTCAGGAACGCGAGATAATGAGGATCCTTGCGTACGTGAGGGTGGTAGGGCAAAATTGAAGGCGCCGTTAACGTGGGAAGTGGGTAAAAGGGGATGAACTCGAATCGCGAGGGTTGGTTAGAATTATTATCGCTATCCAAACTGCCGGCGCCAGGCTGTCAGTTAACACAGGTCAATGCAGATGTACGTGTATGGTTATATGTATATCTTACGTAGACATTAAGAGTGGAACACGAGCACCTCTAGGTCTACCTCGCGTATTCGTTAGTTCTTCCAGTCTTATACGTAGGAACACGAAGTAAGATCAACCTGCTAACGAAAAGCCGATTGTAAGTAAATATAAGTCAAAACGATTGTCGAAAATCAAGGTAATTCATTTTATCTTACGTTCGCTCTTACATCAAACGAACTCGCTTCTTTCGTACCGCATAAAAATACTTCAAGTAACATATGGATAGAATTTAATTTTGTTTTTTTTTTTTTTATTTTTTTTTATTTTTTAATAGGTCTGGAAGTAATTCAAAGAGTGATCTCTACGATTTTATCTTTTCTTCCTCCTCCTCCTCCTCCTCGTCCTCCCACCTTCGGAGTATTTCGTTCGATAAATTTCAACGATATTGAAAACGATAAAGTTAATAAAAAAGGTCACGAAAGTGGAAACAAACGTATCCCGAAGTTAAGATCATCGATGGATAAAGTGGATTTAGATTTGAACGGCTAGGTCAGTGCTAAGGTAAGTTTACACGCGAAGCACGAGCGGTAAGGTATAAATTCAACGATGCTTATAAAAAAGATATTTAAATATTTTTAATAGCGTTCGATTATTTACCATCGTAAAAATTTTCGCAGTGACGACTTTTAACCGGCGGCGGGTGGGGGGAGGGGCCGAATCGTCGTGGTGATCACTCGACGATATCTCAACTTCGTGCGAAAAATAAATGATCGATTTCTCATGGAATACGGGACGTCATAAATTAGAATTAACAGGAAAGTACGACGATTATACGTACGGTTATAATTTATTTCCCATCGCTCGGCGAACGAGGGATTTCTATTATTTTCTTAATTCGTCACGCACGAAGTGTCAGTACTGAATCTTCACGCTCGAAAGGGGAACGAAAGCAAAATTTATCGAGGAATGTATCCGTTCAACCGACAATGGTACGCCGCTCTTTCGTCTCGATTTTCTTTTTTCATCTTCTCTTTTTCTTTCTTTTTTTTTTTTTTTTTTTTCGAATCGATCATTGTTTATCACGACAGTGTCAAAATCGATCATTCCGATAATTGATCAAACTATATCTCTTTATCAATCTTAGATATAACACTTGACAGCGTCAAGATATTCCCCAAGGATTTCAATATCGCAATCAACATTTCTGGAATATCTCTCTGGATCTTCTGATCTTTCAATATATATATATATATATTTCTCTCTCGATATCATCCTTTTCTTTTTTTTTTTCAATGGAGGAATCACGGACAACGACGAAAGCAAACGAGCAATCACTTACTATAAACGATTCTGTGTCCGAAAGTAGCACAAATACGACGCCGACATCGACGTCATCGTCATTTTCAGGAAAACAACAATACGATGCGATACCAAAGAAGTCGACTTATTTCAGAGACAGAGGTACGATCTAAGCCTGAAAAAATATATTTTATATTAATACTCATATGTCGGAGGAGCATATTAAGTGTACGATACGTTATCTTTTTTTTTTTTTTTTGACGTTCGATACACATATATACATATATATAAAGAATTAATTACAGGATCGTCTACTTATATATTTTCTTTCGATAATATCGATTGAGAAATCGATCATCGTTCGTCGAGAATAACGTTGATTTTTTCCTCCCGGTATAAGCAAAGGTCTCATTTCTTCCTCGGTGACTCCTATGTAGATATTTACTAGGAGGATGTCGTTCACGCAACACTGCTTTCGTTCTGTGTCCTTTCCGGTATATCGGCCTGTAAGGAAACGAAAGTCTTGCATAGTTAACGAACAACAAAGTGTAACTTATTTTGCGCCCCTTACGTACTGGCGCAACAACGATTTCTGATTCTAATCGCCCACTGTTCCTCGAGATACTTTTTATGTAACAAAGTAACGCGAAGGAAACGAGCGAAACGATCTAAGACAGTTTAATAGAAGATGATCAACTGTGAAACGAATAGGTTACTTTCGAATAAATAAAAATAAAAAAAATATCGACGCTTTCGTAGGCGTGTTTCTAAAAATTCTTTTTTTTTTTTTTTTCTTTTTTTTTAAATCGTCTTATTATTTCTTTGCCGTGATTCTCGTTTTTCGGTTTCTCTTTCTCTCTTGTTCCTTTTCTTTTCTTTTTTATTTGATCGTTCTATGAAAAGTATCGTGACCTTGAGTACGAAAGGAGAACGCTTAAATTCAAACGGGAATCGATCGATAGTTATAGTTATTTGAACGCGTTACTCGAACTAATGGAAAATTTATACTAGGTGTTTGTATTTGTAAGCGCACGTATTTCCAGAGAGATACATAAGAGATGTGTGCAATCGGCAAATGCAGATGCTTGTTCCGACGTGGATTCGTAATAGGATATCTTGATGGCACGCGAGCACGCGATTATGCGAGAGGCAGGGCGCCTTAGACGAGTGTTAGATCACGCCAACCCTCTTGCGCCGTACTTTGGACAACAAACCGCGTGAATTTATGCGAGAAATATGTATCTTCCGGATACGAAACTTCTTTTTTCGTATTCGCTTCTTCTTCTTCTTCTTCTTTTTTTTCTTTTTTTTCTTTTTCCTTAAATTCGTCGAACGATTTGTCATCAATCGCATGCCACGATTATGTATCATAGATCTGTCTGACACCGGACGGATTATTTTTTGTTTTTTTTTTTTTTTTTTTTTTTTTTTTATGTAACACGTCTTTTCGTAAAAAAAAAGAAAAGAATGCCTCGAAGATCGGGGGGGGGGGAGAGGATATAGAAAGAAATATCACGAGAGTATACGAATTGAAATGATTAAGGCACGGAACGTCTTTATAAATTCGAGCATTAAATATATATTTAAATAAATTTCGATAATAAAAATTGGTACGCTTATGTACCTCGTTCGTGAGAATACTACGTGTGAAACTTTTCACGTTTTTGATTTATATACGAATGGACGATACGATAAGTAATAAGTAACGTTATTGTTTCACGAAATAATTCGTTCTTAACGGATGGTATTATCACGTAATAACGTCTTCGATCTTCGTACGAGGTTATTTCGAAGGGGAGGGACGATTTGGTGCCAAAAAAAAAAAAAAGAAAAAAATAAAAAAGAAAGAAAGTTCTTCTCTAATTACCGTACGAATAATTAGATATCGTTGGAGTTCGCTCAGAGTGACGCAAAAAGGTGGAAAATGCGACCGCACCCGAGTCTAGATCGAAAGAGACTAACAAGTTACGCGATCGTATTAGGGTGGTTCGAACTAGTACGAGAAAAATATCTACGTGCAATTTAACTTGTGTTAATGCAAATTCCAACGTAGATCGGAAAGGACAGATAGACGTTAGTAGGGCATTTCTATCATTTTCAAAGATATATAATTGTGTATATAGCATATTTAGACGTTAGAATTGACACATTCCGTGAGCTCCACCCAAAACTTTAGCCAAAGTGTATGTATGCGCCGAATGGGGCAGAGACAAATTGAGTTTATATAAAAGGGACATGCTCTTTTGATATTCAATTGATATCCGATAACCGTTTGGTTCTGGGTAGTACCGGGTGACACTATCTTATACGCATTATTGATAACGTAGTGTTGAATATACTGTAATGTCAGTGAATTGCGATTTTTATGGATTAGATTCCATACGTGAGTAGGTGTACCTATATATATATGTACATATACATATATATATATAGAAAAGAAATGTACGTGACATCTCTCAAATACGATTCACGTACGATCATCGAAGGAACCGTCTCAAGTTCGCATATTTAACGTTTAAGAGAGAGAGAGAAAGAGAGATTAATCGAGACCAAAAGAGGAATGTTACTTTCCACAAGGGCGGCTCGATGCGCAGCGCTTATGGCCGAATCGGACGAGCTCTATCCAGGTTTCGAAATTTATGAGAATAACGTATTATTTCTCTAACCCTCAACTTCTTTTTAACCCCTCCCGTTGATCGTACCCGACAAGACCTGATTCATTTCACTTTAAAATCGATTCACTTTAGCGATATTGTAATATTCGGTTCGAACGAATGCATGCGGATCGAATCGAGGATTGAAAAAAAAAAAAAAAAAAAAACGATAGATCCACGCGGTTTTTCTGTCTTTTTCCAGAGAGGATAATTTATCCTAGGAACACGAGGACCTTGCCGAAAATAATTGTAGCCGGTGGAACGCCGATAGACGAGGAAACCTGTATGGTAAACGCATAGATTATATCAAACGATCGTTCGATTAGTTTTAATCGTATTAAATGAGACGAATATAATACGTAAACGTGTTTCAGATGTTGAGAACTTTGGTTTTCGGTAGCTGTGCCTGTCCACCGAGAGCGGAATGGGCTAGAACTGGTTTGACGTTGAGACCATACGGTCAGAATTTAGCTTTTGGATTAAGAGCACCTAGGAACACGACCAGAGGTCTCATTACGGCCGTTCAAGCGATCATGTTGAAGAATTTTTTATTTAAGTGTAACGTCCAGGACAGTCGTATCGGTCCCGATATGTGAGTCGTATTAAAATATAGAAAATGATCTTTATAAATACGACGACTGATTCTATACGGTTTGTTCGTAGCTTGCTGAAGCCATCTTATGACAGACAAGTCGAAGTCCTGTGCCTTGCGATATCTGAAATAATTTGGCGTTGCGCCGGCGGCTACGTTGGAAACAATCAAAGTAGCAGTTGCACAGCTAGTAGCAACCTCGATACAAAAAGTGTCAGCATGCCAAAGGCGATAGTGGCGTTACCACAAAAGATACCATATCTGCAACATAGCGTGCAGTATTTTCAGGATGGCTTGACGGAGACGGTAAGCTTATTCTCTTTAACGTACAGACCTTTCTTTTTTTTTTTTCGTATTTTTCTCTCGTTCAGACACACGTTCTCAATCCTCGAGTTTCTCGATTGATCTAAGAAAAATAAAAAAAAAAAAAAAAAGAAAGAAAAAAAAATACGAGCTTGGATCGTTTATCAAATGAATCGTCAAGACGTGTCGTTGGAGTCGTGCCAGCCCATTCAAGGGTGTCTTCGTTGCTCTTGCATTACGATTTGTGTTCCCTTAATAAAGTCTCGAGTGTATAATATTTTATCTAACCTTTCGGGTGCTTTCGATTTCTAACGTTCCTCGTTGTACGCTCGATATATTAGCCTCTCGTGAATTAACGGATAAAATAGAATCGATACGCTTAGACGAAGTTTAAAAACGATTTTGCTCGAGGGGTTAAAAAAGCTCGCCATCGAGTTTTCTTTTTTTTTTTTTTTTTTTTTTTGTAAGCTCGCTTCACCTACATAATTTTTTGTTCTCTTTCTCTCTCTCTCTCTCGCTTCAGTTGCATCTATTTGAGTTCGTCTCGATAGAGGATCTTCAAATATTCATCAAAAGGTACTTATACTTGGTAAGTAACGTAATTTCGATCGTTACTCATAAAATCAAACCGACTCATAAAAACAAAACCGTTTGTTCAAATATAGTTTCAGGACGAGGGAGGACCAGGGGCAAAGTTGTTGCTTTACAGTGCCGTTTTATCAAGAGGCCTTGCGAAGTAAGATCATTATAATTTTTATTGGGTTCGATGGTTCGTATATTTTTCGTAACATCAAATGCACGATCGAATAGTTATTTTTTTAAAGATTTCTCATGTCGTTGAGAGGTAATAGCGGGTGACAATAAATACAGGCGCTGTAGTTTCGACAAAACAGTTTTAACGATGCCAATAAAAGCGGTTGCACGGTTTTTGCTCGTGTGCGTTGAAAGCGTTGCCCGAACGAAATGCAGAGAATATTCCGCTACTAGAAAAATTACGCTCGTCAAACTAACGGCTCACGCGCGATTCGGTCCACAGAGTTCAAAGCGACCTGGAAGATCAGAAAGCTTCTATACTAAGCGGATGTCCCGAGGAGGGACCGATCAGTGTTGTCGTGTTTATGTTGACCGGGCGTGCGTCTCCTCATCTTCATAACGGGGTTATTCATATCGGAGATGAGAATACTTACGTACGTTCGATATATTTAATTTTTATTCCATAACAATCAATTACGTTCTTCCATACGTCGAATGTCTTTTTTTTTTTTTTTTTTAAACTCTTTGATCATTTTCAAGGCCATTCCACAATGGGGTATTCTCGTGAGAAGCGAAGTTGGCCTTTTAGTTCACGAGGGTGACGGTCAAACGAGCAAGGTACCTGGTTCGAGACTTAAAACTCCCAGCTTACCGATATGGGTTACATTATGTCACGGTCATCATGGTGTACTATTTAATACGAACAAAGAATTGTTAAGGAATTATCACGCAGAAAGACGGTACTTGTATATCTGTATATAAATGTATATATATTTGGACCGTTTATTTTGAAGTTTATGTGTCCTTTTTTTTTTTAAAAAAAAACATAATGAGATACGACGTAATCAATGCTTGATTTAGTGTAAACTTTTTGCCTATAACTAGTTAGTATTTAATATCTTAAAAAATGTCAACGATTTGTTCGATTTAAAATTGGCCGATAAAAGAAATCACGTAGCGAACGATCGGCTAACCTTTAATTTTCTCGAAGCAATAAAAAATATGGACAATTTTCAAAATAAACGATCCGTGTATCAAATTCATCCGAACGCATCGTTTTCTCGATCGATCGATCAAACGTCCAAAATTCTATTCAAAGATTCGAGGTGCAGTATTTCGCTTGTGGTGGAAGTCACGCAACATTGACCGTGGATACGAGGGCGAACGAGAGCGCGTCGGGCTTAGAATCTACCAGCAAGGAATCCGTCGACATCGCTGCTACACCATTGGAAAAACTTATTCGTTCCAAGTAAGCATCCCCGTTTAACGCGGGAATGACAATGATTTAACGTAATCGTTGTACATTAAAATATATAGCGAGTCTATTATACGTTCTTCTAAGATGGCAGGATGCACAAATACAATGGAACGGAGCGCCATTGATGTAACATCATCCATCGTAAAAATCGAGTTGTTCGTCGTTTGATTTTGAAGAAAAGAAAGGCCGTACGTTTCCTTTCCTACGAGGTACGTAAAATTTTACATTAAGATTTTCGTACTTACGGGCCGTGAAAGGCTTGTTCGAGAGATATCCATCGAAGAATTTGTTGGGAAGTTGTTCGTTTTTCCATGTAACAGGACAATGCGCAGAAATCGTTGATTTGGAAACGTCGATATATCGTGGGATAGGAAAAAGCAAATCGTTCCATTCCGGGGATGACAATTCGCGTCCCTCGTCGGTGAACCGTCTCGATTCGTCCATCCGTGAAATCGACGGTGTACCTCTTTCGCATCGTGAGAAATAACCATTTTCACCGTCGTTGGGATTTGCAATTCTTACGAAAACGTACGAGATGGAATAAGGATCGATCGACGTATACGCGATTAGACGAAATATTTTTTACGAAGGACCGATTCCATCGATTTATATTTTCTTTTTTTGTTTTTTTTTTTTTTTTTTTTTTTTTCTGAAGAAACGACAACGTGGGATCCCATTTCGTGACGTCAAAAATTTTTGGATACGACGGACGAAAGATAATAACGAGAAGAAGGAACCGTTTAATACCTCAAGTAAATTTATTTCGTCAGATATAACGTAAGGAATTATCAGTTAAATAATATACTCGATTATGACAACGGAATAATAACGATGACGTTGAATTACGTTAGAATAATAGCGTTACGAGTATTACACCGTTTTCAAAAGTAGTAAGATAAAACGGAATATGTTATTAGATGTATAGTTTATTTTACGACGTATTACCTGTGAATGTAATGATAGTAGATATTATAACGATATTATTATACTCCATTAGTACACAAATGTAACGTTTAGTACGTAATAACACATTATAACGTAGCATTACCAATTGTATTTATTAATAGCGATCCACGTGTATTAACGTCTTTATCGATTTCAAAATAATATATTCAAAGAATGTAATGTGTTGTGAGAAAAAAAAAGAAAGAAAAACAAAAAACGTAGGAGTATCGTTCGACGATCGTACGGAACCCGTTCGAAGGATTCATTTAAAAAGATTAAAATTAAACATTTTTATTAGAATTAAATTAAATAAATTA
This sequence comes from Dolichovespula saxonica, assembly GCA_911387935.1. NCBI lineage: Eukaryota > Metazoa > Arthropoda > Insecta > Hymenoptera > Vespidae > Dolichovespula > Dolichovespula saxonica. The sequence goes on from OU426996.1 coordinate 8,400,389, forward strand.
ATTAAAAATTAAATTAAAAATTTTAATCGATCCTAGCAATCGATCGCTCCTAATCCCGGTAGTATCGAAGGTTAAACAAAAAAAAAAAAAAAAACAAAAAACAAAAAAAAAAAAAAACGAAAAAACCACGCGGGGAGTTAAAGAAGAAACGAAATCACGTGAAATGATTGACCGTTGTTACGTCGAAAGGTAAGACCGTGCGCGCGGTGTAACACGGATAAGAAAAAAAGCTCAGGAAAAGGGGGGGAATCCAATGGGGATGAAGAAGAGGGGCGGTACTTTACGCACTGTCGCACGCGACTACTCCGCTCTTCGACTGGCTAGCTGGTTGGTTGGTTGGTTGGTTCGTTCGTTGGTGTGTGTGTGTGTGTGTGCGCGCGCGCGCGCGTACTCGCTCGTTCGCTCGCACGTACTCGCTCGTACTCGCTCGTTCAGTCACTCACGCACGCACGCACGCACCCCTCGCTTACTCTTTGAACGAAGGCGAACACCTGTTCGCTTGGTTGTGGTTTGGCCGGACCCCCACTTCCGGCCGAATCGAGGAGATCCAACTTCCCGAGAGCCCTCGCTTTGTCCACCAAACTCGTCTTTCGGTAGTATCGCATCAAAGTCCGAACACGCTGTTGTCTTTTCGTTTGCGACTAATATCTTAAGTGATTATCCGTTCTCGTACGATCGAATCCTCGAAGGATTCGAAAAAGTTCGACAAAATACGACGTCCTTTACTGTTCCAACGATCGATCATTTTCATCGTCCATCCTTTTCTCGTGATCGATCTTTCTTTAAGGATTTTTTTTCGTTTCGTTTCGTTCGGTTTTTTCTTTATTTTTTTTTTCTTTTTTTTTTTTTTTTTTTTTTTTTTTTTGAAGGAAAAAAGAACGCACAAATTCGCAAGGAAAGTGATCCCAACTACATATATATATATATATTTATATATAAAAATATACAGTGTGTATATATATATATATATAGTGTGTGTGTGTGTGTGTTAGAGAGACAGAGAGAGAGAGAGAGAGAGAGAGACAAAGGACAGGTGCATCGTAGGGAACAAGTGGATTATTAGGTTCCTATATCTTTAGTTTTAATTTGAGTTACTACCTCAGATTTCTACGATTTGATGGCTAATACGTTCCCGGAGATAAACGGCGTTCGTGGTGAGTATAAATTTAACCGTGAATTTCATTCGCGCCTGTCCGTAATTAAGTTTAATTCAATCCTCTCCTATAAGTTTTAATCTAACAATCAATATGGACTACCGTTTACGCGATAGAGACTAGAGTGGATATTTTTTTTCGGATTACCTGAAATATTTACGGAAGTTGCTTCACGGATGTTGCTCGCGATACGTTTCGGTTTACGGTGAACGAATCAAACAGTACGGGTGTCCCAGTGAGCTATATCAGACCGTTAATGAATTTTGATTTCACAAACGATCTCTTCATTTTTCCCTCTCCTTTTCTTTTTTTTTTCTTTTTTCTTTTTTCAATTAATTCGTTCGATCGCCGACGGTCAACAATAATAAATTTATCGCACTTGTCGAAATTTAAATCAATCGCGTTGAACTCGCGACGAAAAGAGAAAAAAGTAGAATAAAAAAAAAAGAAAGAAAATAAAAGGGAAAAAATAACGAAACAAAGACAATAAAAGAAAAATAACAAAACAACGAGTCCGACAGATTAATTTCAATGCGCGACAAGTATTCTGCTTTCGAATTGGGGCGGGGATGGGGGTGGGGGTGGGAGGGAGAGCCGGTAACCCGACAAAGACGTAGCAACGCAAGATCGAAAGGAAAAGCTAATGGGGAAGGTCGAAGGGGGATGGAGTACGCGTGCTAAAGGCGCTTATTCGCGACTACGAATTTAGAAACGTCTTTTGTAGGAAGTTTGCCGCCGGTTCTGCACTTCGATGATGCCAAGAGTCCTACATAACCACGTAATAAAGGAGTTTCTCTGCATGCTTTCTAACCACGCGTTATGAACGGCCTCCTCCTCCTCCTCCTCCCACCCCCTTCGCATCAAACCAAGTTCGTCGCACCGTTTTTATTCGAACACCATTTTAAAGAACAATTCGACCATGTTGCATCGATTAATGCGCATCATCGATCTCACGATGAGGACATAAATAAATGAATAGGTAAAATTCGAACAGAGAGAGAGAGAGAGAGAGAGAGAGTGGTAGCAGCCATCTTCCTACTCCCCTCCCCTCCCCTTTCGTCTCATTTTAACGCGAGACAGGACGATAAGAAAGATACGTTCAAATATACGTTCTTATTTCGTTCGTTACCCCTTTAAAAATACTCATAGATATAGTTCGATAGGATCGTACAAATGTTCTTTCAACCGTTCCGTGATCATCGATGTAAAACAAGCTCTCTCTCTCTCTCTCTCTCTCTCTCTCTCTCTCTATCTATCTATCTATCTATCTCTCTCGTTACAGATGCATCAGGCAAGGTCCGAGCCGTTGGATTATGACATTGAGTCGCTATGGGGACCAGCTTGCAAAAGATCGTGCCTCTTCTTTCCTGCATGCTTCAATTTATTGCCGGACAATGTGAGTGAATCGAATGCTTCCTTTTTCTTTTTCTTTCTTTCTTTCTTTCTTTTTCTTTTTCTTTTCTTTCCTTTCCTTTCGCTCGAAATAATCACTCGATAAGTTGCCCCCAAAGTGAGATGGGGACGTTACTAAATGAGGAAACTCGTGGATGCTTAGAAAAGCAAAAGTTATCCGAAGGTCTCTAGAAGCCGGGAGTTTAGAGTAGAGTTTACAAAACGAACCGAGTTTGCCTTACACGATTAGCCGGAACTCCGCTCCAGGGAAGCGCGCATATCTACCCTCCCGCATACCTTCAGTTCGTTATGTATGTATGTATGTATGTATGTATGTGTTGTACGTATGTATGTGTGTGTGTAACTTCTCGGCATAATGTATGTTGCTCGCATACACATAGGCGCGAGCAAAAAAGGTGCACACGTAAAAATGGCCAGCGCGAGCGCGCGCTCGTCCATCCGCGATTCGCTTACATCGTTCCTTTTTTTATTTTTTTTTTTTTTGCGTCGTACGAACACGAACGCTAAAGGCGAAAGAAAAGCCAACAGTTTGTTCGATAGGTGTATACGGTAACAGGAACTGGAATAACGAATAACCATGCACACGCATCGTGTACTCTCATAAAGGTCTCACTTCTTTGTTTTTTCTTTCTTTTTTTTTTTTTTTGTCGTTAATAATCGAAGAGAAAATATTTAAGTTCGTTCATTTGCTGTCGATAAAAAGAAAAGAGAGAGAGAGAGATAGAGAGAGATGGACCCGTTCTTCGAACGAATTCTTCTATTCTTCCGTACTTTTTCTTTTTTTTTTTTTTTTAACGAAAATTCCGCCACGTATTCATCGTGTTCCATTTGCCGACCGATGTGAAAAAGAAAAAAAAATAGAGAAAAAAAATTCGAACGTACAATACATCTCCGTACGAATCCATAGATGTGCGTCGGTTCAAGCAGGACGTTGTGAAAGCCGAGAGACATCCGGCACGCGCGCGGTACCAAGCGAAATTCGATGAAAAGGGACACCTAACGTTACAGTCGGCGTTGTCTCGATTTCATCAAGTAGTTTGATATGAAATATTTCATGCGAATGTTCAGCCGTGGTTCGGTGCTCGAATGCACCAATGCCTCGAGTACGGCACCGCCCATTCTTTCACTTGGCCTATACTCGAACGTTACCTCGAGAAATTTGTATACCTTATAATAAAAAAAAAAAAAAAAAAAAAAAAAAAAAATAATAATAATAAGAACGTCTCTATCCATTTTATTTTTCAAAATATATCGGTTTGAATCGACGAACGGAGAAGTATTTCAATCGTAGGGAATATCCTTCGGTCATTAAAATACGACTGGACGTCGTCACGGATGTGACTTTTGTTTAGCCGAAATACATCATAGGTCACGAAGGTTTTTGTGTCAGGAGTACAGTCGAAAACCGGTTTTATTTCGATGGAAGACCGGAAACCGCACGAATGACACTGACACTGGCCCTACGTATATACTATACGTAACATACATACATACATACATAAATATATCATACGTACGTTATATCGTGAGAAAATTCTTTGGCGTTTATGCGATCTTACGATAAAAATCTCAAAGGTACACAATAGTTGGTCGATCGTGAATTAAAATTGCAAAACGTTTCGATCGCGTTCCGATCCACATTGTTTGTCCTCTGCGTTCGACTTAAGAGGCCTTGCGTCGACCCATATCTTACTTCGTTATTTAACATAATCTCTCATTCACGATCGTGCGATACGATTGACTTTGCTATAGTGATCCGGGACACGAGATGTTTCTTGGAAAACGGTGCGACTGCGGCTCATCTCTTTGTCAACGAGGATCACGTAGTTGGCGATATCGTCGGCGTTCTCGGTGTATTGGGGGATCCAGGACCACACGGAGACATTAAGTTGAGACTCCAAGAGCTCGACAGTCCTGTCGAGTTCTCACCATATTCGAAAAACTTAACGTTGACCAGACCGTTGGACAAGGAAGGCGTCGACGGACCTGCCAGCGTTTACGTTAACGTTATATGCGAAAGAAAACGTACTTTAGATCCCGTTAGTATTACGTTAACTCGTAAAGTTTTAAGATCGTGAAATCGACGCCAACAATATCGTATAACAAAATTCTTCTTTAGGGTTTCGTTATACCGGTTAATATTCGCGTGACCGATGCCAATGACAACGCGCCTCAATTCGTTAACGCACCGTACGTATTGAATATTTCCGAGGTAAGTGTAACATTGCGATTTCTATTTTATCTTTATTTTTACATTTTCCGTTTTAAATGGGTTCGTTGTCCCTTCGATAAGATCGTTATGGAATGAACGACGACCGTGATAGTATCCGGATTTGTTCTCCATGTTGTTGTTTTAATTTCGTTTATACGAGTCCAAGCATCTAATTAAAGTGCAATAAACTCGATGCACACGAACATAATAGGTCCGTTTGATTTTCAGGTCACGGTCGTTGGCACGAGAGTATTGCAGGGTGTCCGAGCAGTCGATGCAGATCAACCAGGGCCTTATTCTACCGTGCAATATGCCGTTTTACCGGGACCTCATTCGGTAAATAGCTCTATTGTTCTTCGTCTACTCGCACGTATACTTTTATGCATCGATCTTTGATCTATCGTCGATCTTTTTATAATAGGAATACTTCGTTTTCGTGAACGCGTTAGAAGGTACGTTAGTGTTAAGAAAACCATTGGATTACGAAGCTCTCACGAATTTTTCCATTGATATTCGGGCACAAGTAAGTCGATCGATATTTTTATCGGCGAAAAAGGAATATATTTTTTACTTTAATTATTTTATTCTTCTTCTTCTTCTTCTTTATAGGATCAGGGTAATCCACCACGATCATCGACCACGACGTTGTACGTGAACGTGATCGATGCCGATGATCAAAATCCTTCGTTTCTCAACGATCAGTACAAAGTGAAAGTTCCTTCGCAAATAAAGACGGTAAATAATGACGATAAAAAAAAAATCTAACGAAACACGCGTATATTAGCTATTTAAAGAGTGACAAGTGAATTTAATGTACGATTGTATTTATCGCGTAGAGAACAGTTTTGAAAGTGGAGCCAGCATCGATAAAGGCTGTCGATCAAGACGTTGGTATAAATGCTCCTGTCAGATACACCATTCAGGGTGGGATCTTACCTTTTCTACTTTTAAATCCTGACACCGCCGAAATAGTTATTATAAGATCGTTGCAAGAAAATGAACTACTGTCTCCCGCCACGATCGTCGTTAAAGTGAGTTATCTATATCGCCATCTCCTTCTAAATACTTGATTGTATTTTCCTTTCTCTCTCTCTCTCTCTCTCTCTCTCTCTCTCTCTCTCCTTACGAAGACACGAAAAAAAAAAAAAGATTAACAATTGTCTACACATCGTATCCTGTCTCATAATAAGATACGGTTTCTAATTTTGTCATTGGATTCGTAGGCCACACAGATAGACAATCCTGATAGATATGCATTGGCGACTATCGTTGTAACCCGTGAGGACGCTTATGGGACAGGTCCTACTGCAGGTAAATCGTCAACTATAATGAGTTTGTAATAATCGTTACTGTGAATAATATCTATTTGAATTGATCGTTGTTACGGTTGACGTATTACGTCAACAACGTACACAACCGTATACCACCTATAATCTCTCTCTCTCTCTCTCTCTCAGATCACGTATTATCTTGAAATTATTAAAAATTAATTGACTTGAATTGACTTGATCGTTGACATAAATAATCATTGGTTTTCCATTAGGTGGCCGAGTACCTACGAAGTTCACGCTGAAGGATTATCAAATAAAAATCTCGGAGAATACACCGCCTGGTAGCGTAATTCTAACTATGAGCGTGAACAAGGCCGATTCTGTGAGTATATTCGTCATAACGAAATATATATATTTTTCTTTTGGCGTATATGCACTTTGTCGTAAAAAAGAAAAAAAAGAAAAAAAAAATGAATCGTCGTCGATGTTTCAGATGTTAAGATTTTGGCTTGTTGGAGCGGTCGAAGATTTGGAAAGGTTCTCCGTAACTCCTTCTGGTGAATTAATTTTGAAGGGTACTTTGGATTACGAGAAAAGAACTCAACACAGTTTTCTAGTGCAAGTTACCGATGGTTACTTTGTACGTTTATTTATTTATTTATTTCTTTTCTTTTCTTTTGTTTTTTTTTTTTTTAACAACTCGTTCATCTTCATTACCGTTCGTTATTTTAATCATTTGATGTAGAACGATACGTCGAGAGTCAACGTATCGGTTGAGGATGTGAACGAATGGGAACCACGATTTCGTCATCCCAGATACGAATTCCATGCACGTACTTTGAAGGAAGGATCTATCGTCGGTAAGTTGTCGTATTTACAGTTCGCGATATAAACAACAGATGTTACATATAAATCCGTGTTTATTCGTACTCGATGTATTATTACGAAAAGAATATCGACTACATATGAATTTTTAGGAAGATTGGAAGCCGCGGATGGCGACAGAGACGATATGATTCGATTGTCTTTGAGAGGTCCAGATGCAAGGTATTTTGTTTTTTAATCACAATACTTATTTACGTGTAAGATTTGTTTTTTTTCAGCAAAAAAAAAAAAATAATACAAAAAAGTATGTAATAGAAAAATCAAATCTTACATGCAAATAAGTATTTCTATTATATACATGTGAATTTAGTAATTAGCAATTCATTTCTATTATATATATATATATAATAGAAATTAATTAAATAAATAAATATATATATATATATATAATAGAAATTAATTAAATAAATAAATATATATATATATAATAGAAATTAATTAAATAAATATATATATATATATATATAATAGAAATTAATTAAATAAATAAATAAATATATATATATATATATATAATAGAAATACTTATTTACATGTAAGATTTGTTTTTTCAGCCGGAAAAAAAAATACAAAAAATAATAAAAAAAAAACAATTACCGCCAAATGAATTTAGCGATTAGTAATTCATTTCTATTATACATGTATATGTACGTATGTAATAAATGAAATTTTAGGTCATTCGAAATACATGACAACGGTGAGTTGATATTAAGATCGATAAATACCGTAAATGGTACGATGGCTCGTCTGGTAGCAGTAGTTTCGGATTCAGGCCGTCCCCCTAGGTACTATAATCAGTGTAAATAATAAAAACACCATTTTTCAATATACAATAGTTTCTCCCATCGACGAACGTTGTTTACGTTTAAGATCGAGCATGGTACCTGTAATAGTTCACATACCGAACGGTGCCTCGTTACCGGTAGCGGCAAGGGCTGCACCTGCTTGGTTGGGAAGCAGTGTTCTCTTGGTAGCAGTTTTTGGAGCTGTTTTAGGATTACTTGGAGTCGTCATACTCATTCTCATTCTTTACATATATAAACAGTAAGTGAACCTTAGAAAAAAAAAAAAAAAATACATAAAAAGTATGAAAAAAAAAAAAAAAAAAAATAAAGAAGAAGATGTTGGAACGGATAGGTTGAACGATATAAAGGACGATATAATTTAAGATAAATAATAAGTTTATAAATTGGATGAAATCGTAAAAGAATATATATTTTTTTTCTTTTCTTTTTTTTTTGAAGCAAAGGGACCAAAAGTGGTGGATCGGTGAGTTCGGTTGGTACCGGATATCGCGAGAAATCACCTGTGCCGTCGGCCTTGAGCCCGACTCCACAGGTATTAGGAGCCAGTGCATTACAGGATACCTCAGAGAACAACTACAGGAAGCGTTCAACGACTAACGAGAGTGGAAGTAACGTTAACGAGACCGTCACCGATCTCGATGCTCCTGGTTTCGGAGAATTGAACGAGCGAGCCTACGCAGCCACTATCAAAAGTATGTTCCCGTCGCGAGTTATTCATGACGGTACGATGACCTCTTCCCATCGTTTCGAACGTCGATTCGTACGTGCTAACTCAACTATGTCCGGAAGGGCCCACGTTACGAGTCTCAATCCTTTCTTCTCGGCGATCGATGAAAATCGGCTTAGATATTATTGGCTTTGATTTACATCCACGAAAAACAATATCTTTTCGTTCCCGTTAATCGACGATCTAACGACATTTTGTCGTCGACGAAATGACGACGACGACGACGACGACGACGCCGACGACGCAAAGACCATTTGCGACGATATCTGAGGGAGGGGGAGAGGGGGAAAAAGAAATAGGGGCGAGGAGGCAGGGACAAGAGGAAATAAATTCGAATATCATTATATTCGTCCGTAAGCCTTCGACGAGACTTCTTTTTTTTGTTTTTTTTTTGTTTTGCTTTTCTCCTTTTTTTTTTTTTTTTTTGCTTTCGTTACGTACCGATCGTCGACAAATTTGTACGATACGCTGTGACGATGTCGCCAAAAGTCATCGAATTATATTATTAGTTCTCGAGGTCGTATTTTGGAAAAAAAATAAATGAAATAAAAGAAAATGAAAGATCGATTGAATGCAAAAGGAGGGAGGGTTGAGCGCACTGGGAACTTAGATTAGTTCACTACTAAATATTATTGGGTGCAGGTGTCGCGTCGGCTAGACAGCTACCTCTCTATGCTAGGCATAAGATTGCACCGGCCCCGAATCCGCCTGCCTTATCAGCAACCTCAAACATTCCAAATATCGGCGGTCTTGTTCAAAACATGAACGACTTGAGCGCAAGGAGCAATCTCGATGCAACTTCCCACGATTCGTCTACTTGCTCCGGTGATCCGCCTGACTCTCTGATGACTGTCTGGCCGGTTGGATCCATGTCTCCGAGAGTTAAGAAACTTTCCTGGGACGACGACGATAGGGTACGTTTAAAGAACATATTTTATTATCGAGATGTAACATATCGTTTCGTCGAAACGATCAAACGTATCGATACGAATTTTTATATATATATATATATATATATATATATATATATATATATATCAATATATATATATCAATATTGATATATATTATATATATATATTGATATATATATATATATCAATATATATATATATATTGATATATATTATATATATATATATATTGATATATATATATATATATATATATATATCAATATATATATATATCAATATTGATATATATTATATATATATATTGATATATATATATATATATATATCAATATTGATATTATATATATATATATATATCAATATATATAAATCAATATTGATATAAATTATATATATATATATATATATATATATATATATATATATATCGTTGAACGAAATTTAATGAATGATATTATATTGCAGACTGTGGAGAGTATCGATGTTAGAGCAGAAACCAGGCCAGGAAGCACTAAAACCGAGACCGAACGTCTGAATCTTACCGTTTATTTTTAAAATTCGACTCGATATGCGACAATGGCTTTTTTCTACGCTTCGCGTTGGAAAAGAAAAAAGATAAAAAAAAATACGAAAAACGTGATCTATCGTTAATACCATTGCAACTTATTCGAATAGGAAGAACGTATTATTTTTGTTCTTTTCTTTTTTTTTTTTTTTTTTTTGTTGCGTTTCTTCGGACTTCGAAAGACAATAATATTATTATATCGCAGTCGAAGATATTGATTCTGGTTCGTATAAATTCGAATTAATATTTGTATTGATTGTAATCAATATCTTTGATCAATAATAACGATTCATGATACGTCATTGTAGTACGATCGCGTATCGCTTTAACTATACTCTCGTTTATCCATAAGATTAGATATCGAAGTGTGGACGTGAACACAAATGCTTTTCAACTCTACGTAATCGAGAGCAACGAGGTCAGTAGGTCGATCTTTGCGGACGATCACTTATTCAGGAGGTAGACCCGGATTTTGCGATATCATGATCGAACCGAAATAAAGGGACCAATCCGTAGTTCGACAAAATCTGCGGATATGCATATATATATATATAAATATATTCATTATTATAAGCGAAGTTAAAAAAATTGTTTGTAAATATCGAAGCAAATGCTTCTAGGTAGGAAGTGTCGAGTTACCAATGATAATTAATCTTCGTTTGAGAGATTCTTTGGTGCATCGTGGAAGATCTATTTAACGCATAAGTTTGAGGATATAAATGAAAAAAAAAAAAAAAAAAAAGAAAAAAGAAAAAAAAAGAATATAATGTCATTAATTATCGTTGTTATAATCTTTCGAGAAATGATAATAAACCATATGAGAATAACGAATTAACGTTGAGGAGTTAAATATATCTCTAAATAAATCTAACTTTCGTTATAATGCGCATCGATCGATCGATACATCGATCGATACATCGATCGATTTCTACTATTCTCCTTGGGAGTATCTTTTCTCATAGGAGCAATCGTCGTACAGAATGACATTATAAACGAACTTGTAAAAGAAAGTGACTCGTTTATCGAGGAGGGGAGAAAGTGACCCAGAGAAGTCTTCGACTGATCATCCTTTCGGATCGTTTATCGTCAGTCGTACGTTGAACATTCAAGCGTAGAGAACACCGTGTTCGCGTTTTTGATTGAATTCATCCGGAATAAAATATTAAGTATTAATTGTTCGAGTGAATCGATCGTTTCGATAAAATTTAAAGTTTTTTCCTACTTTTTCTCTTTCTTTTTTTTTTTTTTTTTTGTCGCAAGTTTCGTAAATATAAATCGTCGCCTTGTAAATTGTCCAAATCTAATTGTAATATTTATTTGATTTATCGTCACGCTGTGCCTTCGAGGTATGCGACGCGGAGATACACGGAGAAAGCGAGAAATTCCAGAGTCATTGACAGCGTCTTAAGGTGTGATTAAACTATGACGCGGCATTTATTATTTCCCCCCCCCCCTTTACAAAGAGTTACTCGTTTATTTATTTATTTTTTTTTTTTAATAATCAATTTATTACTCTTATCAAATTGCAGTACAATCATGAGGAAATCGAAATACTTAAGTACACCACTATCGATTATGTTGATGGCATCGGCAGTGATCATCATCGAAATTTCGGGTACATTAAAAAAAATGAAATTGATCTTTTTCTTTTCTTTTTTCTTTTTTTTTTTTTTTCCCTTTACGATGATTCGTCTCGATCGATATGAGAGAATTAACGAATCGTACGATGTAATTCATTATAATTAAAATTGTCGTAACGAGCTCGCGTTAATTTTGTATTTTGTGCAACTATTATCAGCCGAGTCATCCTTTATCGAAACGACGAACGACACGGTTCTATCAGAAAGTCGTAAAATAGGACCTTGGAGCGAAATTTTAGAAGATTGGATTGTCACTGCCGCGAATCCTGGCATGTCAAGAATATCGAAGGTAATGAAACTAAATGACAAAGTATTAACAGTATCGTCGACCAAGGGAACGCAGAATAAGAGAGATGTATCCGAGACAGACATTTATTTACTCGGTAATGATAATAATCTTAACGTGTACATTTTCTATGAATCATTTTACAAAAACTCTCGTTGATACCAGTAATTTTTTTTTTTTTTTTTTTTTTTCTTTTTTTATATATTTTTTCAGGTGCTATCGAAAAGCTCGTGTACAGAGTGGATTACGTAGAGAAACGTCTGAGGAGGGCCGAAGAACTTTTGTATTATGTTATTTCTGGATCCACCGGAAACAAGGGTAAATAAGTTACTCGTCGTTATGTCTTTGGTAACAAAAAAAAAAAAAAAAAAAAAAAAAAAAAATTTACAATTTTTTTCTTTTTTTTTTTTTTTTTTTTTTCAAAATCTTATAGATTCCTGCCCGTCGAACTACACGAGCATCGGTCAGTATTGCTATTATTTTAGCGATCGTGAGTACGATTGGAAATCGTCGGCTAGTCTTTGCCGAGGTATGGGAGGTCATTTGGTAGAATTCGAAACGATCGTTGAAAATCAGGACGTTATTACGTATCTCCAAGGAAATGGGAAGCTCAAAGGGAAAAACTTTTGGACAGGTGGTTTGAATCCTGGACTATTATGGATCTGGGCAGGAAGTGCCAGGCCCATTCACAACGATACGAAACAGGCGGTCGTTGGGAACGGCAGGTTAATTAACGATAACGACACTTTATATCTAATCACGTTCAATATTTTCTAATTCGACTTAAATGTTTTAGGTGTTTGAAGCTTTCCTACGATCTATCCTCGAAGATATATTCTTACAAGGGGGAGGAATGTGCGTCAAGGCAAAAATTCATTTGCGAATTGACCACAGACGACGAGTCGGCGAATAAAATCGAGAGAACGGCACGAATGTTGTTATCCGATAGAGTTAGTTGAGTTCAAAGGGATTAAACCGGGATTGTTTTATTATTAACGTAAAATACAATGGACGTTTTACGTTCGATTTCGAAGAATTTTTATTTTATATATCGCGAGTCGTGCAAATCGATTTAACCGATCGTTACGCACTGTCGTTAACGAATGCATCCGAGCTCGCAGTTCGGGACTGTTTTATGCGCCGAATTATTAATGACACTTTATTCGTTTTATTCAGATATTCAGATGGGATACGGACATCGATGAATTTAATCTTTCAGGGATTCAAAGGTATTAAAAAATTTTGTAGGAAACCATTAAAAATAAATCAATCACACGCGATATACATTTTCTCGCTTTTTAAATCTCCATGCAATCGATGTAGTCGAAAGTACATTACCTACATTTGATTATAGTCGCAAATATATAAATAAATATCATATATACCGGTTATCGGATAATAAATTAAAAATGTATCGCCTCCACCTCCTGTGCGTAAATCCGCCTCCATTACATACACACGCACGCACAAACACACACACACATATATATATATATAGCTATTATCTAATAAAAAAAAATATTTATTTTTAAATAGATGGAATTTTCCTGTTTTTTTTTTTTTTTTGGAAGAATACTTAAAAATAAAATTATTAAACTACTAATACTTGATTTAAAGAATACGACAAAAAGGAACCGTTCCGTTAAAATTGATATCGTTACTCTATATTATTACGAGGAAAATATTAACCCGTTTGGGTACTTTAATCGTCAACGGGAATAGTTGTCTCTAAAAAGTGTTTCCTCGTAGCGTGATGATCAATAATCAAACTTCGTTTACCTTCGTTTACGAGAGAATAAACGTGATTACTATTCGTCACCAAACCACCGTTTTCCGCGATTAATTTTTTAGCTTTTTCTGAATTATCCTTGTCGATACCGCGGCAACAATCCTCGATCATAACGACATTATAACCCAGTCTCAATCCATCGAGGCATGTTTCTTTAACGCAAACGTCCGTGGCCAATCCAGAAATGTACAAATCCGTGGCTTTGACTTTCGACGAAATTATATCCTTATTTTCTTTCGTGAAAATCGAGTAAGCCTCGTTATCGGGATCTTGACCCTTGTATATCTTAAATGTAATATAACGTAAATATAACGTGAACGACAATGGGATATGTTATAGAAATTGATTGATATCGATGGTAAGATTATCGTACATACTTTTATGGAGTCTGGTAATATGTATAGATCGTTATTTAATTCTGCACCCCACGTGTTCATTAGACAATGTTTTGGCCATAGTGTTTGTACCACGGGTGGTATTAAAAAAGTAACAGTATCGAATGGCTTAGCTATTTCTTTTGTTATCTACGGATAAAAAAGAGCTATTATTTTGACGTACATACTCGTTGTATGTATTCGTTGCGTAATAATGGAAAGAATTACGTCATATTAACCGAAGTTACGTTAGTACAATTAGTGTTACGTCAATGATGGCTAGTTGGGTATCTATTATAAAAGTTAGAACCTGAGATATATGTACGTACTTTCGATGACGGATGAAGTTTTCGTTTGGCAAGATTGTCGTAAAAACTAATGTGATTCTCGGGATGCCAATCGAACGAGTAAATAACTTTATCCGAACGTATTTGTTTCAACAAACGATTAATCGGTTTTATTACTTCATAACCCGTACGATTAGGCAATGCTAAATTTCCATCGATAAAGTCATTTTGTACATCGATTACTATTAATACGTTTACAGGTTTTCTTTGTATCCATTTTGTAAAGCATCTATTAAGAATAAAACGATTATATAAGAATAACAGTTATATATACATATATATATATATATATATATATATATATATATATATATATATATAATTTAAAATTATATAATAATAGAGACGGCTTAATGAGACGTCACTTTGTATTGTGTTTAGTTTATTAATTTAGTTTATTACAAGCTTATTTTGTTATTATTATTAGTTATTATTAGAGTTATTAACGTACTGCTTAAAACGATTAATACACAATGTTTCATCGCAAACATCTCATTTTACAATTTTTTTTTTTTAAAAAAAAAAAAAAAAAAGGAAAAGCAAATATTTTTTTTTTATACGTAAAATAAAATTATTTATAATAAAATGAAAATTTATTTAAATTATTTTTCGTGAAATTCTTTAAAATGGTCAATGCATATAAGGCTTTATCGTAAGTATGACATTTACAAGACTGTTTTAGTCTCGAAAATTATTCCGCGCTTGGTGATAGTAGCAAATCATAGAATTGCGGATTATTTCGCGCTTGGTGATAGTAGCAAGTCGTAGAATCGCAGATTATTTCGCGCTTGGTGATAGTAGCCAGTGGTTTGACATGACTGTCGTAAACAAAAATTTAATGAAACACGAAATATATTAAATCCTTGCGTTATGCCATTAAGAGTTCGCTAAGTCAGAACATGAGCGGGCACATGAGTCTTGTTCGAACGTATATTTAATCAACGAAAGAACGTAATATTTAATACTTCGTCACGTCATATCAATTATCGATCTTTTACTCGAGTTTAATTGAATAAGCAGAATCAATTAAAAAAATTTAAAAATTTCTAATCGCCTCCGTCTATATACATCGAATATGTAAAATAATTATAATTACCTATAGACTATAACAGCTTGCGATAATATCGATTATAGTCATCGTTGATAATGAAAGACAGTTTATTATCAGACATTTAAAATTCATTACGATATATCGAGAACGTATTTCAAATATATTTCCAGCTATAAAATAGATTGTACGATACCTTATCCATTTTGATCCTTCTAATCCCTTCCGATCATTCGAGCTAAATATCTTGAACATTTCTTTAACTCTCCATTCATTTTCATTCACCTCCTCTTCGCCGTAAAGTTTCTTGCATAGATGAAAAAATTCATTTTCATCGATCACACCGTCTTCGTTTAAATCGAACGTTTTGAAAACATTATCGGCCGATTTCCAATCAATTTCGTCTATCATATTGATTACAGTAGAGATTTACCTATAGAGAGTTATATATATATGTGTGTGTGCGTGTGTATATATCACGAAACGGTTATAATTTTGTTGGAGATTTCAACTGAATATGACGTAAGATAGGTAAGGACGAATTATGTGACAGAGAGTACGAAACGATGTGTTTGCGAACACTTTCGTCAAAGCAACTGACGCGAGTTACCTCAAGCATTCCCTTAAATACTGATACGCAGTCCCGACCTGTAATATTTATTCGTACTGTTTTATAGATTGATAAAAAAAAAAATGATATATGCCGGTATTAACGTTGATAACGTTATATCCAATGAATTTTTACGGAAGGTAATTAAATTTTGACTGGGACATTCGATCATTGCAAGCGGATAGGATAAGTTTTTTATATGAAAAATCAATGTTCTTTCGGCATTCAATCAGCGACTTCTATCGTCTCTCACGCGAAACATTCTTTTCTCTTTTCCCTTATTGCAAATAGAATATTTTTTCCTTAATAAATTATTTATTAAAAGGTTGTGACAGGGTGACGTGTGTACGATAATCAAACGGTTTACCATTAGTAACGAGAATTATGAATTTATTTATGAAATATTTTACTCAGAAATTCTTTTATTAGGTACACGTATGTGATTCTAGTATATAACATGCGTTAAATAACATTAATTAAAATCAAATCTTGAAATCCTAATTATGCGCTTCTAACATTCCTGTTTCTGTATATATAAATTATTTAAATATTGACACTTGACTATTTTATATCGATACGTTCAATGAGAATCGTATATTAATTGAAATTGAAATTTGCACACACACACATATATATATATATATATATATATATATATATATGTATATATATATACACATAATTTATAGGCATAACTTTATAATACTATTTGCTTGCTTAATTTTTTCGATAGCTTATCAAATGATAAATAGGCAAACTTTACACGCGTATGTTATACAAATTATTCCGGCTAGTTTTGTGCTTGTTAATAGTAATATCAATAAATATATGCAACCACAAAGTCAAAAGTTAAAATGATTTACATCGCTATAATCGTTATCTTTATAAATAAAACAATCCTCTTTTTATCAAATTGATATTTCTTACATCTTTGGTTAAATATTAACGTTTATAATATTTAAATGACACAATAACAAACTGTTACTTTGATTTCTTTTCTTTAATTTTTTATTAATTTCTTTTGTTTATACTTGTATTTTATGTTACTGCACATAATAATAGTCACGTTCATTATTACGTAATGTATTTGTATAAATTAGTAAAATGTACAGTTTCTAAATAAACGAAACTGTACAACAAAATCTTACCTGATATATTAAATTTATGCGTTTAAAAATTAAATTCATATTTCAATCTATGTCGTCATTCTGTTTTACTTAAATTAGAGAATAAAGTATCCCGTTCAATAACGATTTCGGCTGCAATTTTGTTGATGAACGGATGTTTAATTTTACCTATTGACGATGAAAAAAACTCTTGTAATTTACCAGGGACGTTGTCTCTTTTCTCATATTCGTATGCTTGCATAATTAAATCCAGCCTGTCCAAATCTTTCACATATTGAGCTTCCGGAGATTCTTGCTTTTCATATTCCTATACATAACGAAATAAAAGATATACATATATGTATAATCATATAAAAACACAAATCAATATTTTTGTACTACTATTAATAGAAATCTTTCAAAGCGTATCTGATAAATTTGATGTAAAAAAATATTGACTTACACGAAACATTTGTAATATTGTTGGACCTTTATCGCCTAAAAGTTGACAGATCTCTTCCATTGCGGCATCTTCTCGTCTATGTTTTTCCTCTGGAGAAACGCCACAAAAGGGTGTTATATCCCCAACAATGCATTCGGCTAAATCATGAATTAGGGTCATTTGCATAATTCTAAAAATAATATTACAAACATACTTTCTATTAGTCAATCTTTCTAGTGGCACGCCAAACGAGTAATGCTAAAACGAGGAATAACGCTAGTTACGTGAATATAATAAAGGAATTTGTTTCTTACTTGTTCTTATCTAAATTATCTTCGTTGTCCGCTAATAAAGAAAGTATAGCCATCCTATACATATGTCCTGCTATTGTTTCAGGATCCGGAATGTTTCTTAAAACCCATCCAGTTCTTTTCATGTGCTGAAAATGTAAAAGAATAATAATAATAATAAAAAAAAAAAAAAGAGAAGAAGGAAAAGGTAATCGAAATTATTAAAAGCTGATATATCATTACATAATAAAATTATTGGACATTAATATTACATAATAAAATTATAAGGTGAGAAAGTATAATAGTTTTGATTCGCTTAGACAACTCTCAAACAAGGACATTTGTTTTCAGTAAACACGTGATAAAACGTTAGTGTGCACATGCTTTAAATATCACTCATGCATTTAATCGACTCAAATTGCAAATAATTAATATACCTTCAGACGTCCGACCAATTCCATAAATTCATGTATCTTTCTGACATCCATTATTAATAATTTCTTTCTTTCTTTTTTTTTTTTTTTTTTCCCCTTTTATGCTCCAAAGTCTAGTAGCACTACTTTCGAATAAATAGGAATGTCACTAATGTATAATATACCAAGATAGTGAAACGTTCGTTCTATATCTGTACTTCTTAGAAATTATTTATCTCGTCAATGATTGGTCAATATTTAACTTCCGAATACGCCATTATCTAATCAATATGACAAACTTATTCATCATAATTATTCCGTTAGAAAACAATTTGTTATATCGTCATACATTTTTATACCGACATACATATAATTTTATAATTTCGATATCGGAATAGAAATAATTTTTATACGTTAAAGTTAACAAATAATTATTAATAGATTAAGTTTACGTTGTTTGTGTATATATATATATATACGTATAAATACAGATTTTATTTCGCGTACTACTACTCCTTTCTACAATCCTTCAATCCTTCGTTCAGTTTGATCGAATAATGCTGCGTCGTTGCGCGTACGGGATTGGTCGATTTAATCGTCAAATAATTCAACGAATAAGGAGAAAAAAAAGTGACAAAGAAACTTTCCTCTTGAAATTTTATCATCTTTCGTATCCTCGAAAATCTAATTCATAATTTTGGGACATCTTGTATATCTGTGCTTTTTTTTTTTGGACATCCGATATATAGCATGCGCACTCACACACACGTACCAACTAAGAAAGAGAGAGAGAGAGAGAGAGAGAGAGAGAGAGAGAATGAAAGGGAGAGGGAGATATGTAGAGTGAACGGAGACTAGGCAGAAACAAAACTGACAGAGATAGAATCAAATCCATACAGGACTAACATATACATATATATATGTATGTATGTATGTATGTAAATGTGTGTATGTATATATATATATCTATATATTGTTTTTTTTATAATTAATTTATTTAATATATATATATATATTTTTTTTTTCTTCTTCTGGTTCGAATATCTTAAATTAATTTTCAAACGTATAAAAATATCGATGTATTTATTCTCGTTTATATTCAATGATCGGAAAAAAAAAGTCGATAAAGAAAAGAGAGTGGGGGAAGGTCGAGGAAGAATGTTCGATCTAATTGTATTAGTTTCATCGTTCGAAATGCAAATTAGTTTTCGACCGTTAACCCCGTGCCTTAATTAGATAGAACTGACTGCTGTTCTTAATTAAAATCGTTCAACAATGCGAGAGAGAGGATTTCCTTTTTTTTTTTTTTTTTTTTTTCTTTTTTCTTTTTACATAATACATACTCGCGCGAGAAACTTGAAATACATTCAGAGAGATAGAGAGAGAGAGAGAGAGAGAGAGAGAGAGAGAGAGATACATCTGTTAAAATCTATGATCATTATAACACTGATAAGTATTTCCAAATTCGTTTGTTTTTTTTTTTTTTTTTTTTTGAGAGAGAGAGAGAGAGTTTTGCGAGTAGTTTCAATTAATTTATCCGAACATTTCAAGATTTCCCCGTTCGTGTCGGTTAATACTCGATAATAAATCTTAAAATAATTGCAATTTATTTTAAGTGTAACCTTCATTTAATAATATGCATTCATTGTATAGCGAAGATTCGATGCCGAAGGCGTATATACGTTTCCTTAAAATCAATTGGCGGCGTTCACCGACAAAGAATTCGGTCTATAGATGGAATGCGGTTTTGGACATCGTCCAAAAAGTGAAATTGTGTCTCCTTGCGTCGATATTAGATGTACTCACAGATGTATTTATTTATTTATTTATTTATTTATTTATTTTTTTTCTTTACGATGAAAATGATGTACCGTCATCAACGCGTAATATTTTTTCTTCTAATAAAAACATTTAAATTTCATACAATCGATTTCGCATGTTCGCTAAGACGCTACGATTTATAAACATTATATTCCCAAATTATTCTTCGTATAATTTCAATTATTGTTCGTTACGCGTGAAACTATTTTTATTTTTTTTTTTTTTTTTTTTTTTTTTGGTTGGGGAAGGGGGCCATCCTTCTCAACGCGATTACCCATTGCATTTATTTACAATGGATCGAATAATAATGTACCGATAATGCTTGTTATTAAACATATATAAACGATATGAAAGACCGCGATATATTCAATGACCTTCATATCGTTAGTGTAGTCGCGCAGACGTGAATTTCCGCAATGACGCGCGATTACGCGCGTACGATTAAGCAAAGGAAGTGTGCGATGGTTATTATATACGTGGTTATTTAGTAACGAGCTCGATACAAACGCTCTTTTGCTCGTCTACGGGATACCCTAACCGATCGATATTAGTACGGTGATGTCGTTCATCGTTAAGAATTTATCTTTTGTAAATATGTCGAATAAATTACTCCGAGATCTTTGTCCATTCATTTTTTTTTTTTCTTTCTTTCTTTCTTTCTTCTTCCTCCGTTGCAGATTCACGACGCACGATCACGATAGATTCTTTTTCAATCGGACAAGATCGACAGATCGATGAATTCGAACTAAATACGAATAAACGAATCCAAAAATCTGAAACATTGGAAAGTTCAAGGGATACATCTACGCAAGGACTCGGATACTATCATCTCAAATTGCAATCAATAGATGACCGCCGAGACGGCGCCAAAACTCATTTTTATTCTCCACTTTTATTGGTCATATTTATCGTATAAGAGACGATACAAAATGTCTTGCCTCTGATATCTTTTTTAATTTATCGACTATACGAAATGTTTATCAATATCTTCGATATAAATTACATTTGCATATATATATTTACGTATATACATGTGTGTGTGTGTGTATAGATTTGTTTACAAAATCGAACGAACGTATTTGTTACTCAAGTCAGTTTTATCAAAAAAAAAAAAAAAAAAAAAAAAAAGAAGAACAAAAATTAACCCTTTCGATGCAAAATAATATCATCTCGGCGTTTTATCCGTTAGATCGTAGACGATGAGCTCGATAATAATTGAAATATAAACGTCGTCATTTTATTCAAAATAAAATATACGAGAGCGTGTCGACTAATTGAAAAAAAATGGTTCCACGCGATGGGCCACATTGCATTCGATCGATTACATTAATTAATTAAACCCCGTTGAATGCGTCTATGGCATTTCGATAAATTAATTAAACCATTTTCTCAACATTTTATTCCCTTTTCATCGATCCGTTTAAAAAAAAAAAAAAAAAAAAAAAAGAAACAAAAAAAAGAGAAAAGAATATCTAAAATTTATTGCAGTTAACAATTCGCATCGAAATTGTTAGAATTAATGGGATTACGATATTCGCGAGTACATTTGCTTTTTTTTTTATTTTCCTGGACGATGATAGATAATCCCCAACGATTCGGTCGAATCATAAATTTCATCCAGGTAGTACGGATCGAGAGAGAGAGAGAGAGAGAGAGAGAGAGGGGTGGGGGGGTGAGGGTGAGGGGTGGGGGGCAAGTATCATCGAAACATCGATCAGTAGCTGTCCAATATTTCACAGGACGATAATCATTGAGGGTCTACGCTTGACGTGATAAAGCATTCTACCGACCGACCGACCGATCGATAACAGAATTTTATTAAAGCTATGGAGAATAGATCGGCTCACCGAAAAATCAAAGTTACGTTAGAGACCTTTATCTATCTCATGAAACCTTAACTTAATTTATTAGAACAATTTTACGATATCGATTTTCCCCCGATGCTTTATACACGGACCCGCTGCTCGACTTTCTTCTGTTGTTGTTGTTGTCGTTGTTGTCGTTGTTGTCGTTGTTGTAGTAGTGGTGGTCTATGGGAATGGTGGAAAAAGAAAAAGTTTCTAGGCAAATATCGTCGATTATCTGGTTCGCACGAGGAATCTTAGAACGTTCGGAGCATCCCATCGTATGCTACAGGGACGAGTTCAACGGAGGGTGAGAATAGGGAAAAAGAGAGAGAGAGAGAGAGAGAGAGAGAGAGACAAGGGTCGACAGCACGAAGCTCCGTAAAACAAAGGAGAGAAGGAAAAAAAAAAGAGAGAGAGAGAGAGAGAAAAAAAAGAAAAAAAAACTATGTATAAAAGATCCTACGGACGAGTTCCCTTTTCTTTCCCGTCTCGAGCCAGGATACGCAGAGACATATTAAAAAGGGTAGACGAGGGATGTACACACGATCGGATTAACTCCGTCGAGTGTTCTTATTTTTTTCTTTTTTTTTTTTTTTCTTTTTCTTTTTCTTTTCAAAGATAACGTTCCTACTTCCGAAGTGAACTTATTCTCTACCGTTGAAAAAAATAAAAAAAAAAGAATTAACAACGAACATAACGATTATCAAACATCCACGTATTAATAAACGTTTTCTATTACTTTAATCCTCAACAAACATATCCTCTTGTCGTTGGAATATAATCATTTAAAAATTATTATTATTATTTTTTATTATTATTATTATTTATATTTATTTATTATTATTATTATTATTATTATTATTATTATTATTATTTTATATTTATTATTATTATTTTTTTAAGGAAAGATCAGTCTTCGTTCGTTCTTATTATTATTATTATTATTATTATTATTATTATTATTCGTTGCACACAGTCTGTAATATTTTTATATTTTTTTTCTTTTTTTTTTAGAGTGATCGAATTTGTAACTGCTGGATTGTCTCTGGATGCCGAAATGAAGAATTCCGTTATAGGAGAGGGTCTTCTGCGTCACTGTCGATGGCACGGGGATGATTTGGAGGGTGTGGATAGAGAGAGAGAGAGAGAGAGAGAGAGAGAGGAAGGGAGGAAAAGAGAGAGAGACAGAGAGAGAGAGAGAGAGAGAAAGAGATAGTAGAGAAAGAGGGTCGACGCCGACCCCGAGCCAGACGTCGACGCCGGCGCGGCGGCTCTCCTCTCTCGCGGGCGTAAGGTCGCTACGGCAGGAGAGAGAAGCGTGCAGTTGTCGCGAAACCTTCCGCGCGTTTCTAAGTCCTTAACGGCGTGTCCCTCGTTAAGTCCCGTGGGATTGCTGCGTCCGATGGTGCGCCCGATCGAGAACGGGACGAGACGTTCGAATAATAAGAGAAATCAAATTCGTTACGGATTACGAATCGTTAGATTTTAATCGAGGAAAGAGGGCGAACGCACCACACACACACACACACACACACACACAAACACACTCTCTCTCTCTCTCTCTCTCTCTCTCAGTCTCTCTCGTACTCTCATTTTCTGTCTCTGTCTCACTCTCGTTTTGTCATGCGGAACGATCGCGTTACGGTCAACGCCACGATGCGGAAAGATATTTCGGTAAATATTCGTATACGATCGACATTGTGCCTTTATTTCTTTCTTCAATTTCTATCTCTCTCTCTCTCTCTCTCTCTCTCTCTCAGTCTCTCTCACTCTCTCACTCGTTTTCCTTGAATTCTTCAAGTACCGTCTCGCTCATCCAAATGTATGTTGGACAAGTCGAATTGGGTGAAAATGTTCTTCGAAGTAGAATAACGAAGCTTCGATATGAATAATCCAGTGTGTCGTGTGTTTTACATTATCACTTTGTTCTATCGAAATTTATAATAAGCGCGCGCTACTCGTATACTCTCATATACATACATACATATATATATATATATATATATATATATATATATATATATATATATACATACATATATAACATATGTATGTATGTATATTACTTTATATATATTATATATATTACTTTTAATATATTATATATATGTATGTATGTATGTATGTATGTATGTATGTATGTATGTATGTATGTATGTACGTACGTACGTATGTATGTATGTATATTACTTTCGATTAGGATGGGCGGGCCGATGTGAATCCTAGTTATTTGTCCTTACGTTTTGAGAGCCATGTTAGCGAGAAAGATTCCTCGTCTTTTATTCGTGTAGCTCGATGAGATGAAAAGTAACGTAAGCGAGGAACATTCGATTGGCCGATAAACGTGGAATCGTCGCTTTCGATTCAGAGAACGGAGCACAAATACGATATTTTTGTATTTTTTTTTTGATACGTGACGAGACGTAAATGGGATAAAAATTTGGTTCGATCGACGGATACGAATATACGTCGAATCATTTTATTTTCTCCTTTTCTTTATTTTCTTCTTCTCTCTCTCTCTCTCTCTCTCTCTCTCTCTCTCTTTCCCCCTTTTTTCTTTTTTTAACTGGCACTAATATTTTTATCGGGATACCTTGGAGACTGAGATTAAATCTCGATCCTTTCGTATACCACTTTATATGAATCTATAGCATCGAAATCACTGTATATTAAATAACAGAAATATCCTCTCTCTATCTCTCTTATATCCCTTAATAATTAATCTAATAATGCAATTAAAATTGAATGAACTGTAATTCGATAAAAATGTCTGAATCGTGAAAAGCCTTTAATAAATTTGAATGCTCGCGAATTAAGATATATATATATATATATATATATATATATATATATATATACATATATATGAAAAAAAAAAAAAAAAAAAAGGAGAGATAAAAACGAAATTTCAGTTCGATCAACACGCCCATGCCTCTTAAACTAAAGGATAAAGTATACTTTTACGTGGGTGGGTTTATAAATATAAACGTTCGGAGACCAGCCTGTGTATTGGTCCTGTTTTCTAGCTGACGTCTTACAAACTTTGCCGGTTATCGTGATCCACGAGATGACCCTCCACCTTTGGACGAGCAACGGGAGAAGACAAATCAACCGTAAGATATAATCGCGTGATATGTCACGATCGGGAAACTGATCGGTAAAACGATTGTACAATTCGAAGATTGTTCCGTTTATTCGACGATGAATCGGGAAAACGAAGAGGTAAGTTAGGGACGATAGGTCTCATCGATTATAAATATTTTTCTTTTCTTTTCTTTTCTTTTTTTACGCAAATCTAAATGCCACTTTAGTGATTTCGTTCGAAAAAAGAAAACAATAAAAAAAAAAAAAAGAAAAAGAAAAAACATTTCAATCGGTTTTTTTTTTTTTTTTTTTTTTTTTTAAGGAAAAAATAAAAATCGTCATTGCGTTGACGAAGGAAAAAAATGAAAGGCAAAGAAGGAAAGAAAAAAGAGTGCGTAGGTTCCTCGATTAATCGATGAAAGAATATATATCTTTTGCTCAAGTATTTTGATCTTGTTGATAATTTCATTTAAAAAAAAAAAAAAAAAAAAAAAAAAGTAAAGACCTCAAGACTCCTCGCAGTAGAAGAAAATATCTGAGGTCTTTAGAGTTTCAATTAATCGATACGGGTAGTATAAAATTCGATCCCTTCGAACGATCGATCGTTAAAACGTAGCTTATCAGGACTAATGACCACTCTCGATGTATTTACCTTATAAGCATTGTGCTACTATACGCCTGTTCTCGATTATCTACGTCTTGTAAAACGAAATCGATCATATCTTAGGCATATCGCCGGTTTTTTTTTTTACCGTTTTCTCCTTTCTATTTAAAGCAGCAATCCGTTTCTCAAACCCTTTGATCATATCGCAACGTAGTAATAATATAACGTAGCCATAAGTTATACGATTTTCCTTTCAATTTACAGCAGCAACCAGTTTCTCAAACGTTTTGCGGGGCATTGCAGAAGGAACCGAATTGCAAGTGTTTAGTACTATCCGTGCTGATATACGGATGCCTCGCGGCAGTTACGTGGTGTAGATGCGCCAACGTTACCAAGGTGCGTTTTGAAAAAGTGATTAATATTATAGTCTCTTGTCCCTTCGTTTTATTTTATTTTTTATTCTCTATAATCTTCCTGCAAACAGATGTATTATATCTCAAAGGGAATGTTCGTGCGTTTTCATTGTAGGTTGTGATCAATTTTTCGAAATACCTCATAAAAAGTACTAAACACGTGTCTCCCTGTGACGATGGTTACATATATATTCCAGTACGTCCATATTTATACTGCTATATTTTATCCATGGTGTCGGTAATACGTACGATTAATTCGTCAATTTCGTTATCGTAGGTTGCCTTTATGGGAATGCTTTATCTCGTGTACCTGGTGGAGTGTTACCATTCCCCGATTAGAATCGATCTGTCCCACGCGGAGAGCCAAGACTGTGTACTCTTGAAATTAAATCAACTGAGGCTAGCCCAACCGACGATCTGGTGGAAGGCCGTTTCCTATCATTATGTACGTAGGAAACGGCAAATCACCCGATATAGAAACGGAGACAATTATACGACGACTCAGGTAAACGGGGTAGCATGCAAACGAGAAAAGAAAAAAAAAAAGAAAAGAAAAAGAACAGCCGCTTAAAAAGAGAGCAAGAGAAAAAAAGAACACGCGCGCGCGCGCGCACACACGGGAAAAAAAAACCCACAGAAAAAAAAAATCTCTCGACAACTTCAATCCGTTGTATTTTTTATTTTATTTTATTTTATTTATTTATTTATTTATTTTTTTTTTTTTTAACTACATATCCTACCTCGACGTTCGCTAAACGCGAGTCCCTTGAAGATATCGAGTAAACGAATAACGTGCCGTTTAATTTGTCACGATAGGTTTATTACGAAAGGGTGAATACTCACGCTGCTACGTCCTTCTATTACTACGATTACTGTGGGGTGAAGGATATCAGCAAGGAACTGATACCCGATACAAAAGTACCCATCACGAAGATCGCGCTGACCAAGGGCTTCGCCTTTTCAAACATGAGATCAGCCACGGAATTCGAGGAAGCCAGGTCAAGGTTCTTCGCCGAACAAGTACGTTTATATTTCGTGAATACGATCGAAGGATATAATCCGTGCCAAGAATTAATTATCCTTAACCATCTTCGTATGTCTATAGGAATTGAGGGACGATTACATGGAGATGAGGGAGGGCTTGGAACTAGGATGTAATCTCAATCCAACAACTATGGTCGCCGTCCTTGGTAAACCTTGGTTCACTAATCGTTACGTTTATTGGTGCCTTAGCGCTCTCCTACTTAGCTGGCCATTGAGAGTGATCATTGAGTACAATACGCAATACGCCGACTATCAGGTAAACGTATTGAGGTATCTATAGATATTTTTTTTTTTTTTTTTTTTTTTTTACGAAGGAGAGATTATAGATCTAACGACGTTTTTGTTTTTTTTATTTTTTTTTTTTTTTTTATTTTTTTTAGGTGACCAAATTATTCGGAGTGAACTATGATACGCCGATCGGTGCCGAGCCGATACGTACGTCGACCAGTCAATTGAGCCAACCAGGATCCTACATGCTGGCACCCAGTTACAGCGAGGCACTCCTGATGGAACCTGCGGCTCGACCTAACACGGAAAATCGACAGAACGATCCAGAACATATAAACGAGCCCGAGATCGACATGGGAATAGTTCCGAGTTACTCGGAGGCATTGCTTTACGAACGTGCCGAGCTTGGATCGAACGTACAAGGAGCTTATCCATCGATCCGACAAGATAGAAAGGATCTAAGGATCGAGATCGAACCGACGTGCCGATGTCTCTGTCACGGGATTACGAACGGTTACGAGATCGTACGGGAACGGAATCTTTCCGATCGCGATTCCGCTACGTACGTTACTTCGGATTCCGCGTTTATACTTTCCAACGATTCGACGTGCCAAAACGATCTATCGAACGAGCTCGAACTCGTACATTGTTCGTGCGGACAGGAAGGTTCTTACGCCTGTAGTCAAAGTTTATTGGACAGAAATAATCGCGACGAGATTAACGTTAACAACAACAACAACAACAACGTCGTAACGATCGATAGGACCGATAATATCGTAGGTCCGTCGAGAAGAGTCAAACGTGATATTTCCGAGCCGAATTTACGATCTCGTTCGGAAATAGGTCACGATGGTTCCTCTAACTCGAAGATCAATTGCAAAAGTTTGGAGTACATCTTGGAAGAGGAACCGATCGATTCGCGTAACAATTTGACGAGGATAATCGAATCGAAGGATAATCAGTCGAGGAATGATATCGAAGGGGCCGCGAACGTCGACGATGTCCCGCCAATGACGACGAACAAATCGTTGGATGATCTCGTCGTACGCGAGGCTGACGTTAATTTCGGCGAATCTAAGGGTGCCATTCCAAAGAGATTCGTCGAACGGAACGCGTCGCGCTGCAGAGTCACCGTCAATCCAAGATCGGACGAGGTCCGTAGGCAAATACCAATCTCGAGGACCTACTTCTGTTTGAAATCCATACTCAAGCAAAATAAACGACGATACACATTGATGACCACCGCGCAAGAATTGGAACACATAGAGGATTGGGAAACCGTTAGGTTGGACAGGAGTTTCGAGGAGCTTGGATTCGATGGCACGAGTTTCGAACGGGACAGGAGAAATAATGAAATCGTTGGTTCTAACGGGGAGGTAAAGGTTAATACTAATCGAACGTGCCTGTCACGAGAGAACTTGAATAATCCCTCGGGTTCAAGGACGAAGGATAAAGGACACTCACAGAATTCCAACGTCGGGAAGGAGAGATCCTCGCCTACGGAACAAAAATACGATTACTCAAGGTCAACTTTACGAATACCATCTTCTTTACCTTAACTCGTATAACGTATTTAAAAAGAAAGGAAAGAAAACGTTTCGATTGATTTCTTTCGTTTTTTTTTAAGACCTTAGATATTTCGTTCTATCGCAATTCCTTAAGGTTCGACCCTTTTTTTTTAATAATATTATTAACAAAATCAAAATACTTACGGAGAGGAAATATATTCTTTCATTCGATCGATTGAAAAAACCTACGCATTTTTATTTTTATTTTTTTTTTTTTTTTAAGACCTTAGATATTTCGTTCTATCGCAACTCCTTAAGATTCGACTCTTTTTTTTTTACAATAATATTATTAACAAAGTCAAAATACTTAAGGAAAAGAAATATATTCTTTCATTCGATCGATTGAAAAAACCTACGCATTTTTATTTTTATTTTTTTTTTTTTTAAGATCTTAGATATTTCGTTCTATCGCAACTCCTTAAGATTCGACTCTTTTTTTTTTACAATAATATTATTAACAAAGTCAAAATACTTAAGGAAAAGAAATATATTCTTTCATTCGATCGATTGAAAAAACCTACGCATTTTTATTTTTATTTTTTTATTTTTTTAAGACCTTAGATATTTCGTTCTATCGCAACTCCTTAAGATTCGACTCTTTTTTTTTTACAATAATATTATTAACAAAGTCAAAATACTTAAGGAAAAGAAATATATTCTTTCATTCGATCGATTGAAAAAACCTACGCATTTTTATTTTTATTTTTTTTTTTTTTATTTTTTCTTAAGAAAGAAAAGAAAAAGAAATCGATCGAAACCTTTTCTTTCTTTCTTTCTTTCGTCTGTTTTTTTTTTCTCTATTTATTTATTTTTTTTTCGTTCGTCAACAAATCTTTGTATTACTATCTATCTATATATATATATATATATATATATATATATATATATATATATATATATATATATACATATCTTCTGATGTTTCCGATCTTTCACAGAACTCTAATATTCGCTAGCCCGATCCAAGAGGTATGCCCGGAGGATCCGTTCGGCGGTAAGAACGTCGTGCCAACGAGAAATCAAATCTATAACGAGGATTCGATTAACAACGTACCGATGTTGATTAAACTTAGACGATCGTTAACCGAACGCGAGGGTATACATCGCCGTCACAGAGACGTTCGTAAAATTCACAGACGTCGTACGTTCGCCGTGGACGCAGATTATTCCTTTCCATTGGTAGAACCGGACAGTTACGAGACGACGAACGGCAACGTTTACGTGCCTGGTTATAAGAACGGCGTATCCTTTCCACCTTACGAAGGTTTCACGACCGAACAACAACAACAACAACAACAACAACAACAACAACAACGACGACGAACAACGTCCTCGATAACAATACAACCTATCGTATCGAGGAACGACACACGGCCTTCCCCGGAGGTTAATCGTCTCGTTGTTAAAGAACATTATTCGGCCGAGAACGATAACAGCGAAAACGAGGCTAGTGGTTGGTCAATCGAGGACAACGTTTCTACCAACGCATTAACGAGATCGTACACGGAACGAAGAAACAATCCTAAGGAAGCACGTAGTTCGAATTTACGAAGAAGCTTCACCGATAGAGTAGACTCGATGAATTCCAGATCGATCAACGGTAGACGTACCAACCTTAACATGGAAACCTCCTTGTAACGAGTCGATACTGTTAACTCCTTTTTTTACTAAGCGCGCTCTGTTCATATACTATATATATATATATATATATATATATATATATATATATATATATATATGTATATATATATATATACATATACATTAACACACACACACACACACACATACACGTATATAGTACGATTGAAGGAGGAGAATGGGGCCTTCTTTAAACAGTAGAATATATAGCTGCTAACGATTGTTCTTCAAGATCGTCGAGTTTCCTTCGAACGTTCGATTTTTAAACGGAATATAAACGTACGGATGCATCAGATAATATTTTCGGATGCTTAAAGGAACGAACAAAAAAAAAAGAAAAAAACAAGGAGAGAACGAAGAAAAGAAAGAAAAAAGAAAAGAAAAAAAACACTTATTCCGTCTATTTCAACGTGCTAACTTTGGTAATAACGTTATACGCTTTCGATTTGCAATGCGATTAGGGAATCTTGTTGCTAGCTAGGGAAGTGTCTTCGAATTAATTGGGGATATAAAATATCGACGAGCTCGAGTGATGATTTTTTTTTTTTTTGTATACTTAGGCACGAATTCGCGATAGGCCGATGCTGTAGTCGTTGCTGCTGGCGACGATGATGACGATGACGACGATGACGATGACGATGATGAAAAACCAAACGTATCGTCGTAAAATAGCGCTGTAAGTATCGAAGATATGCGAATGCGGTCATCGCACGCTCGTATGTTCCAATAGAGTGCTTTAAAAACATAGCTAGGTATAAAAAAAAAAAAAAAATGCAAATTCGTCGAAGTGTCAATTATACGCGCGCACATTATCCTATAGTCATTGGCTTTATTGACATTAAATTAGGAACAAAAATATCGTATCGTGGATCGTTTAATTACATCACGCGGAATTAACTTAAGCCGATTGACGATTGACAATTACGTTTAACTACCGTCCCTAAATCTTCGTTTGTCATTAAATCAGACAAGCGTAAAAATAGGATCCATCCCTTGAAAGAGATCCCCCCGATATATCTTATCTTCCGATAGAAACGTTTTCATTCCAAAAGAAAATATATATTATTTCTATAGTCGTTATAATATACTTTTGCAAGGTACTGTATCTGTTATCCCATTTTAGATATCGATTATCGATAAAGTCTCTTCTTAAACACTTCACATCAAATTAACATCATAATCTCATCGGTTTTCCACGGTATATTCAATAATGGAATACATTGCATTAATATTCAACGTGTTTACTTATCCACGAGTGTACACCTTTCAAGGGGAAATATCCTAAATTCGACAATTAAATAT
>OU426996.1:8434735-8452235 GCA_911387935.1 Dolichovespula saxonica
CGACATAATATACGACCCGTCAAGAGATAGTAGCTAATAAAGCTTGAATGTAAGAAATACACACGGCTAAGTGTAAGAGCATAGTGGCAATATTGATTAAAATACGAGATATAGTGCATAATTATTGATTGGCGTTCTTTTACTAATATTCGATATTCGAAATCGTATCGAATCTCGATTTTGTTTCACGAAAAAATTGATACGTCGAAGGTTAAATAAAGCGAGAGTAATTTTGTGATTGTTGAGCGAACGAAGTTACGTTATTTAAAGAAAAACGAAACGAAACAAAAAAAAAAAAAAAGAAAGAAAGAAAACCAAACGTGTCGTATTAACCATGCCGTCTTAAAAAGTGCTCTTCTAATCGAAAAATTTTCTTAGAGCAATGCCGATACGTGATAAATAGAAGAACGTTAGGGTGCAGAGTATATAAGCGTGTTTTTCTCTTTTTTTCTTTCTCTGCTTTTCTTTTTCTTTTTGATAAACAATGCATCTGTAACCAACGTGATTCTTTCGCTATATAAATTGTCGTAGTATTATTATAAATAACGTTATCAATGATATACGGTGAATTATACTGGTGTAAAAACAAACTATGGTTATAATATAATAAACGTTGAAATATTTAAAAGTTATAGCCCCGAATATGTTTATTTAGGTATTGCGGGTGCAAGTACTTATATATATGTGTGGATAAATAATAATGCACAAGCATGTTTTATTTACGTATATTGTATTTCTCTTCCTCCCAAAAAAAAAAAGAAGGAAAAAAATGGAGGAAGAATTACATGCAATAATTTGCGTAAAGCCATAAATTGTGATACTAATTAAGCGCATCGGAATTTTATATACTTCCTGGATTATACGAGTGATATACGATCTAACACGACGACGACGACGACATCCACAGATGCACACACAATAGCACGTTAATGTAATACATTTAGTAGACTGTGCATCGTGAGATACTATCTCTTCTAATACTTTTATTTTTTATTCATAATTCGAAATCCTTTTGAATGAAACATTTCATCAACAAAAGTAACAAGCATATTCATTGTTCTTGTGCTAATATTTTTTTTTTCTTCTTTTCTTCTTTTCTTCTTTCTCTTTTAAATAAAAAGTGTCCTTAAATAACCATACAATAAATACCTATATCAATAAACGTCTAATGCCTGCAGATGCGTCTAAAGATTTTTTTTGTCTTTTTTTTTCTTTTTTTCTTTTTTTTTTCTTTTTTCTTTTTCTTTCTTTTTTGCTTCAATTTCTGAACAACACATAGAAATTTGGAATTCCAAGTAGCTGTAGAGAGGCCACCAAAATATATAAATAGGATAGACTTGAAATCTAAGCAAATGTCAAGAAAATATAAGAAACAGAGAATTGAAAGTGGCTAAATCTATACGTCATATCTGAACAATACATGCAGACAATGATAAATGTTTATTAATACAGATTTGCCTTTTTTCCCTTTCTTTTTTTTTTTAAGTTTTATCAACTTATCGTAGCTCTCTTTTTATATTCTTTTTCCTGTTTTGTTTTCCATTCAACATCATTTATGAGCCTAGTAATAGGCAGATCCGAATACTAATTTATATATATATATGGATATATTTTAATATATGTATATATATATGTATATTATTTTAGCACAGTGAACATCTTGTCTTATATGAGAAAAGACAGTATATAGGACATTTATTTAGTTGGACTAGCAATATCAGCAGGCGATTATGACGAGCCAGTGCACAACAAACATACACTTAATGAATCATTAATTTAACAATTATATCTAATCCTTTGTAAATCCTGGTCTAGTATAGTATACTCGATAGTAAAGTGTTTTACTTCGCCACAATGAATATGAATTGTCAAATTTGAGAAGATATACTCCCTGTAATAAAAGAATTAACGAGGGATTAATCTCATTAAATGACTAAATTATTATCAATAATAATTTATGAAAGCTGATTAACATTTACCTGTCCAGGATATTGATGACTTCCAGCATATACTTCTTCCTGAGAATCTCTCCTGTAGATCTTAACGACGAAAACATACAAATTTAATTATAAATGTAAGAAATTTTGAAAGAAATAAAATGTTATATTATACTTACAGGTACTATTACGCTTATAGGTGGCGAGGTCGGTTTATATTCAATTCTATTATTCCCAATTATTCCACCACTTTCCAAATCATCCTGAGTTTCGTATTCATCGTCTTCTTCTTCATCATCTTCAGATTCGCTAATGTGAACAGATACTTGATCTGTATCAGACTTAGACCATTCGAAATAAACTCCAAATCCAATATCATAACCGTCGGTGGCAAATTCCCAGAATAAGCATGAACCATCTTCGTGTGTCGGTACCCTCACGGTAACAGTTTCTCCATGGCCGACCTTTATAACGGCATCACCTGCTTCAGTTCTAATTGTTTCTTTAAATCCCTCCACACCTTTGCGCGTCCACATTTCAGCAGGAACAATAGATGGCCAGTCTTCTTGCAAGTCATCTGAATCTTCATCTTGTAAAAGGGCGGGATCATTTCCTGTTATGGGTTCCTGTTCAGTACTTTGGTTTGCGCCATCCAATTCGTTTGATTCCTCCGCTTTTTGATCTTCGAAGAGTAATCGATTTTGATGCAATTGTTGCATATATTGATGATAATGTTGTTCTTGTAATTGTCTAATCAAGACAGCCTGTTGTTCTGGATTTCCAGGATATTGTTGTTCGGCGTAAATTTTAAATTGATAATACGTTTGTCGATTGAGCGCATCTTGTATCTGCCTCTTTTGCAATTCGAATTTCAATCTTTCCTCTTCCTCTTTCTTTTGTTTCTCAGCTAATTCGGCCAATCGTTTTTCTTCTTCCATTTGTTTAATTTCTTGTTCCTTCTTCAAACGCATTTTCTCCTCTATATCTCTCTTTTGTGCTTCCACTACCGTCTTGAATAATGGACACAATTTGTCTAGTAGAACTATAAATCCTTCCATCGCTTGCTCCTTGGATATATCCCCTAAATTTTGCCACGCCAGGCGCCTATCTTTACCAATCACGTCTAAGACACCGAGCGGCGGCGCATTTTCAGCGGTACATTTTCCGTGCATGACCTGTTGCGTGAATGCAACCAACTTCAATTTATCTTCGTAAGAAAGGTGAACAGCTTTTCCTTCTTTCTCTGATAAAAAAAATAATAAAATATTAATGAATATATTAAAGATTTATTTATAAGACATAGAATGCGGGTCAATCAATAAAAGGTCCGTTAACTTTATTCACTATAATGCAACGAATTTTACTTCTATCTTTCTCTTTGGTTCCTTTTTTGATTATTAACAATGTAATAACGAAAAAAAAAAAAAGAAAACGAAACAAGACAAACGACAACGATGAATTATTAAATAGTCTCGTATACCTTTATAGAAATTAAGAGCAATTTTATAGAGCTCTCGTGTTTCGAAACCCCACAAATGCGGTTCGTAAATCTTTCCGTCCTTGGTATCATCTTCATTCTTGTTCGAATCATTTTCTGAAACGCTTAACTTTTCGATCTCTTTCTCTAGCACGGAAACGGTTTCAACGGTCGCCGCCATTTGTAACTCAATGACACGTCGATGAGCAATGCTGCTATTAGAAATCTAACCTCATTGAAAATATAATAGCATTACTTTATCGTACCCTTTTTTACCATAAAAATTTATCGATGCGCAGTTACAAATTGTAACGATTTAATTATCAATAAAAAAAAAAAAAAAAAAAAAAAAAAAAAAAAAAAAGGAGAGAGAGAGAGAGAGAAAAAAAAGAAAAAGAAAAAAAGAAAAACGTAACACTAACGTATAATACAAAAGGCAGAATACAAATATCCAATGAAATATATAATTACACGTATAAAAAATTGGGCGTATTTAGAACCATACCGAGTATAATCACGAAATATAAGTTATTATAGGAGGATGACGCGTTAATTTTAAACCGATCCAATATATTTCATCGATTTGTTCATTCTGACATAAAACGATTACTTTTGGAGGATGATAAAACTTACGAACGATCGTTATTCCTCTTTAACCGTCTCGCACGAAATGTTTTCGAGATGCATACACTAATATATATATCTATATATTATATATGTATGTATATATATACACACGAAAGAAATATAAATTCGAATAAGAGAAAACAGAATCGATAAAGGGCGCCGTTCTATTCCGTATAGTAACGATTGGTTGAATCGAACGTGACGACGATGATATCCTATATATATTAGTTGACGATATTAACGTCAGAGGGTGTTGCCGTGGCGGCGGTGGCGGCGGCGGCGGCGGCGGTGGCGGTGGTGGTGGGGTGGTGGTGGTGGTGGGGGAAGCAGAGAGATGGTAGCTCCCTCGAGAGGAGAGGAACGTTTATCCGTCCGAACGTAGAGTTCAGTCTGGAGAATCCACTGGAGTGGGGGGGTTGCGGATCAGCGGGGAGCGGACACACAGAGAGAGAGAGAGAGAGAGAGAGAGAGAGAGAGAACAGAGAGAGAACAGAGAGACAGATGCGACGACGAGAGTCAAGCAGGAAGGCTGCTGGTGGCCATCAGGTAAAGGCCGTTGTGGGAGTGTGGAAAGAAGTAGAACCAGTAGCGAAAACCAGTGCGAGGAGTCGAATCCGGAGCGTGCGCGCGCGCTAAATCGTACACTTTTCGGAGTATACTCTCTTTCTCTCTCACTCACTCACTCAATCACTCCCTCTCTCTCTCTCACTCACTCACTCTTCGATATGGAAGAAGCTTACCGTTACACGCGTGACCTTACTACAAACATCTTTCAACGATTTTTTCTTCTCTCGGCGTGAAAAAAGTGCCTTCCTCTCGTATGGTTAAGTTAGTTAGAAGCGTCGTTACACGGACGGTTAATGGAAGAGAGAAGAGCATCGTCGTCGTCGTCGTCGTCGTCGTCGTCGTCGTCGTCGTCTTCGTCGTCGTCGTCGTCGTTGATCTGGGATCGAGACAGAAGAAGATTTTTCTCTTGAAGCGGGACGACTATAGGAACCAACGTTTTTGAGTGGAGTCGGTCTTGCAAGGTTAGGTGAGTTGTTTTTCTTTTTTTTTCTCTCTCTCTTTCCTCATCTTCCCCGCCACCCCACCCCGTCCCACCTCATCCGCATTTCTCTTTTTTCTTTTTTTTGTCTTTTTTTTTTTTTTTATTTCATTTCATTTCCATCGTCTCTCTTTCTCATCACTTTCTCTCTCTCTCTCTCTCTCTCTCTTTCGAGATTCTTTGTGAGATCGTGCGAGATAAAAGATACGAGATGCTAGAGAGAGAGAGAGAGAGAGAGAGAGAGAGAGAGACAAAAGAGATAGGACAGATAAGAGACAAGATAGAAAATAGAAGAGCAGTTTGTCATTTGCCACGAGCTACGATTATACATATTTATCTTTCTTAACTTTTAATGTCTAATCGTTTTCTCCTGTTTTTTTCTTTTTTTCTTTTTTTTGTTTATTTTCGAATCGATATCAGACGATACGTTAATAACTTTTTTTTTTTTTCTATTTCTCTCTCTATTTTTCTATTTCTTTACCTTCCTATTATCGTTCTTATCAATTCTGTGTACATTATATCTATTATCGCGTGTAATTCATTCGTAGAACAATACGCACGCTATACGACATTGAGTGAAAGTATTCTCTCTGAATGACGATTTCTCGAGAAAATCAAACATCATTATCGAATCGAGAATAGATTAAAAGATTCCTCTTCTTCTGTTTGATAGATCAATTAAGTTTTTACTCGTTAAGATTTTTATCTATTTACGTTAGTCGATTGTATTTGTGTTTGTATATATTCGTATTATGTATAAATCGTAAACGGCCATTAATATTTATGTGAATCAATGCTACATTAAATACGTCTTATTACGAGGGAGGAGATTGGATGTAAGCGAAAAACAAGGTCAAAAAAGGCCGTAAAAACAAAAGGAAAAGAAAGAAAGAAAGAAATGAAAAATAAATTATTGTCGTATATCAATATCTTCATTTCTCGTATCTTAAACGTTACTTTCGTTTAATACGAATGGGTACGTAGGATCGATTAATCAGTCTTTTTTAATTGACAGTACCTATACTCGTTAATATCTATACACGACGACGTTGTCCCGATTTTATTGGCATAACGTCGACGAATTAAGGTCAGGTCTCTTCTTACCGGATCTATGTAAATTCTATATATTAGTTAGAGTATCGGCGACGTACTTATTAGAATTTCATTCTTATCAGCTATACTAATATTATATACTTTGAATTATGTGTACTGTACCGTAACCTACGTCATATATACATATATATACGTATATATATTTATATATGTATATATATGCACATATACACACGTGTTTGAAAATATTTTTCCATGTACATATACATGTATGTATGTATGTGTGTGCATGTACATACATACATACATATATATATATATATATTTATATATGCCGTGTATATTTCATAACACGTTACTATGATAAAATAATTGACTCGATAGCAAGTTACTCGTTACTATTATCTATATTGAAACAAGATATTAGAATAATTCGAATTATTGCATAGTCATCGGTGTAAACGCGTTAAAAATTTGAAACATCGTGACGAGCGGTCGGATCCTCGGTTTAAATGTATCAAAAGTGCGGGATTATTTAAAGAACTTCCACGATTATTTAATATCCCCACAACGTTTGCCATTATAACGAGCGCACGGAGCTTGCGTGTGTGTTTTGGCTTCGTTAAGCGCATCGTTAAAATCTTAATCTCTTGCGACTTCAGGAACGAGATATGAAAAAAAGTAGGGGGAAATAAAACACACACACACACAAAGGAAGAAAGAAAATAATGCACGATGAAAACAAAAAGAAAAATGAAAAAAAAAAAAAAAATATATATATATATATATATATATATATATATAAAAGACGTAACAGAAAAATAACGGACAGTAGTAGGTAGTCGGTACACTGTTGTTTTCCCGACTTCCCTTGATAATAATCGCGCTCGATGATAATCACTACTAATTTGTCGTCCTTAGTAATTTTCTACGTAAATTGGCGACAGTTAAAAGGAAATTGTTTGAGCGTGTTTTTTCATTTTCATTCAGATATTCTCTATTTCTATTTCTCTCTCTCTCTCTCTCTCTCTCTCTCTCTATATATATATATATATATATATATATATATATATATATATATATATATATCTTTGCCGATAGTGTTTTTTTCCTCTCTATCTACGTATATATCTTTTGTCCTCTATCGATTAATCAAATAATACAACAACAACAACAACAACAACAACCAACAATATTCATCGAAGGAAGGTTTATGATGGAAATTAATTCTTAAAATTTTAACTAACCAATGGGGACAGCATATAAGTGCTCTAATCCCCTGTTGATTCCACAAGAAGCCATCTCGGTCAAAAATATCCTATTACGTGGGTACTAAGTTAGGTTAAGTCTAGATGCTTGGTGAAAAAGAGAGAAAGATAGAAAGAGATAGTAAGAGAGTGAGTGAGTAAGAGAGTGAGAGAGTGAGAGAGAGAGAGAGAGAGAGAGAGAGAGAGAGAGAGAGAGAGAGAGAGAGAGAGAGAGAGAGAGAATATGAAGAGTTCATGTTAGAAC
This sequence comes from Dolichovespula saxonica, assembly GCA_911387935.1. NCBI lineage: Eukaryota > Metazoa > Arthropoda > Insecta > Hymenoptera > Vespidae > Dolichovespula > Dolichovespula saxonica. Next base: position 8,442,387 of record OU426996.1, read on the forward strand.
TAGAATAACTTCGAATAGAAGTCTTTCAAGCGTTTCTGGCGGACTCGATGTCTGCATTATAAATCCCCACGAGGTCGTAAAACAAATGATTACTGGCGGATGTAACGCAATACTGTTGCAGTCCCGCAGCCTCCCTGCTCTCTCTCTCTCTCTCTCTCTCTCTCTCTCTCTCTCTCTCTCTCTCTCTCTCTCTCTCTCTCTATGTTCGTCTCCCACTTCGTTAGATCGCTCACAAATCGTCTGGATATTCTCACGTTCGAACGATACCCATATATTATTGGGTACGTTCGCGTGCCGAGTGTCGTGAGACGTGAAAAAGAAAAAAAAAAAAAAAAAAAAACAGGAAAAAAAAGAAGAAAGAAAGAAAAAAAAGGAGAAGAAGAAGAACGAAACATACTCGTAAAGAAGAAGAAGAAACATGAAGCGTCCGGTTAATGTGTGAGAATTTATACGAGAGATAAGTTTCGTAATTCATTAATCCGACATGTTTTCCTTTCTTTTTTTTTTTTTTTTTTTTTTTCTTTTTTTTATCATCAGAGACATCGTGAGAAACGATATCTTAGAATAATATATTATATAAGATACGAACGTACAGACATATAACTCTTGGATATCATTATTCTATTCGATTAATATGTTATTATAATTTATTTGTTGATTTTACGAGAGAGAGAGAGAGAGAGTACACTCTTTTTTTTTCGTCCCCTCGGTAAGAGGGGAAATAAGAATTGATTTTTTTTTTTTTTTATAAACATTATTATTTCAGGATGGCGAGCTCTGAAAATGCGATAACTTTCGTTCCTCGTCCGATACCAAATATCACGATATATCAAAACTTATATCTATCACAATGGGATATCTCAAGTTCCAAGATTTAAGTTCGTATTCGATAGAATTTATATTATTTTTCTAACAAGATGATGATATATTATATCATTTCGACGCGATCGTTCCTAACTCAAGCACGAATGAATACTAAATTTTCTTTCATTTTCCAATTTTTATCTAAGATTATTTATTTGATTTAATATTAAGTTAAAATTCCCGTTAACGTGTCCTTAACCAATGTTAGATTTAGATCGAAATATCTCTCTCTCTCTCCTTCTCTTTCTTTATTTTATTTTTTGTTTTGTTTTCGTATTAGTAAGATCGTTTTGATGACGAATATTTTCTTCACTAGAGTGTGTATTAGGATTTTATTGTTGGTAAGAAATTAATCTCAAGTAGAAAGAATTTACACACGCTTCGTAAATTTATTGCAATATATCCGATAACGTGTAACACCATTCATGTTTTATCGTTCATAGCTGAGCATGATTCATATGCCTAATTGTGGCTTTTTCTTCTATGATTTACGTTTCGTAAAATCCAAAAATACATATACGTGTGTATATATATATACACACATACATGTATGTATATAAGAGAATCATTTTTCGATAACATATCTACTTATAACGCTTACATACATATATATATATATATATATTTTTTTTTTTCATTGATTTATAATGTATTTTTGAGATCTCTTTTGATAGCATTGATTTCTTACGATTATTCGTTTATTTGTTTATTTGATATCAATCGTCATTCAATCTCTCGTCGATTCGTCGAAACTTTCCCTTATTTTTTTTTTTGCTTTTCTTTTTTTTTTTTTTTGGAATAATAATTATAGATAGATATAGATATATACGATTATAATGCGAGTAGTCAAATTTTTCGAACGTTCGTACGAAAAATCGCTTGAAATTCTTATAAGAATAATCAGAGATTCGAAGCTAATATTACTGTCTTTTTTTTTTTTTCTTATTTTTTTTTCTTTTTCTTTTTCTTTTTCTTTTTGCCCTTCTCTCGATTTACAACCAGCGATTGGACGTCGAGCTTTTTGATCCGTTCTCGAAGAACAATACCTAATAGAATAGAGAATCCTTATGAACTAAAATAGCAGCTCGATTTGTTGATCCACCTTCGACGTTGTCCTTCCTTTTATAAAACATTTTTTTTCTACTTTTTCTTCCCCCCCCCTCCTCTCCCAACCCCTCTTCTTCTTCCTTTTCTTCTTCTTTGAAGAACGAGCGGGGAAAACTCTCGTGGACTTTTACGATCGAAGAAAAATTATGACGACGACGAAGGCGCGCAGGCAGGCACTTTTTTAGCGTGTCAACTTTGAACTATGAATAAAAACGTCCATTAAATCTTAGACGTATCCATCGGCTTCCAATTTCAAAGCGGCCTCGTAGGATGGCAGATCTCTGTCGTTATTTTGATTTTCTTCCTTCATCGGTTGGCTAGTTTCCGAATTTATAGTCGAGGAAGCGTCCTCTTCGTTCGTCGGTAATTCCGTTGTATCCTTTTTCTCGTTTGAGAATGGCGGTAGATTTTGGGGATCGAAAATGAGACTCTCGTAAGCAGGAGGTGGGCCTGGTGTCAACGGGCAAGGTAGAGCAGCTTGATGGTGGGTTCCATCTTCCGGGTTCGTCATTGCCACTCGCTCCGGGCACTGTCACGTACAGAGAATTAAACGAATTTTTAAATGAGCCTCCACGAGTGAGTCTTGTCAGTTTGATATAAGCATTTCTAGAGAGACTCTGCAACGCCTGACTCGAACTTGAGAGAGAGAGAGAGAGAGAGTGAGAGAGAGAGAGAGAAGTTTTTTGACGAATGAAAAATAGAATGTTTTTATTTATTTATTTATTTATTTATTTTTTCCTTCTTCCTTCTTCTCCGTTTTATCCAAAGAATTTTCACGAACGATATATATATATATATATATATATATATATATATATATATATATATATTTAATACGAAAATTATGTCGATTTATTTCTCTTCAGGTTTAATCAATCGAAAATCGAAATGTAATAGGATAACATTATCAATCGGTTTATATCTATCTCTAACTCACTCTAATGTTTTATTCTTTATCGTATCTCGTGTTCGTTTGTTGTTTATGTTTTATTGTCTTTTTTTTTTTTTTTTTTTCTTTAATCTCATATCAAATATTTATAATTAGCCGAGTCTCTCTAGGAATAATTAAGTCGTATTTTAGATTTCACCGTGATATGGGAATCCATAGTGAATACTTCGAGACTATGGACGTCGGGCTCGGTTCTCCAATAATGAGAATATTCCTGAGGTCGATATTTTTTCATATTTTTATGACAGCAATAACATATCACTATCAGTACCATGATCACTCCGCTAAGCATAGCTCTGAAAAGAGAAAAAAGAAAAAACAGTTCCGTTGTTTATTAATCATTTATTCTCGATCACGAACGGTTTTAATACGAAACAATAATACTTACCCTCCGAGTAAAATGTTTACGTGACCGTGCAAGTCAGTTTCGAAGTGACCGTTCCTGCTTGTACTACCACTGTTCGACGTGATATTGTATCCCAAAATATTCGAACGATCCGATTCGATCGATATTTTGCTTTCTTCTGGAACGTTGACGGTATTGTTCGAGTGATTTTGGGCGATCTGCACCGCGGCCAAAACAGCTAATCCTCTCATCGCTTTTGTTTGTTCGCGTTTGTTTGTCCTTTACTTCATTTATTTATTTTTTTTTTCAGTCTTCAAAATGTGAACGCGCGCGAAAAAATTCTCCTTCGACAAAATATCGATTATTATACCATCGAAGCGACCAAACGACCACCGAAGGCACACGTATATCAGACTTTGATCTCGATATACCTTTTTTTTTTTCTCCCCTTTTCAATTTAATTTCATTACGTGCAATCTCACGATAATTTCCTCTTCGTATCTTCCAAGGTAAGAATCATCCTCGTACGTCTTTCAACTTCTCGCAATTTATTATTGTCCACCGCGTTTCTCATCGGTTTCGTCGTGTGATTTAACGTTCGGCAATCGAAGAATAATCCACGAATCGTTGTATCGTCGTGGCTCGTCTTCGTCCTATTCCTCGTCATCTTTCGATTTTCGATGTAATACGATTTATTTTAGACCTCTCGCTGCATCTGAAAATGACGTTGAAAGTTTTAACGAAAAAGAAAAAAAAAAAATATATATATATATATATATATACGTATCGTGAATATTATAAAGATTTCGAAAATACATGAGTTCTTTGCCTTTTTATTAACGGAACTGTACGAGGTTTAGGCGAGTGAAAAAACGATGTTACGTATTAGGGAAAAACGCGACGTTTACGTATTTTTTTTTTTTTTTTTTTTTTTTTTTTTTTTTTTTTTTTTTAAAGAGAAAAAAGGAAGGAAAAATATTCGTCGTTCGTCGCAATGAAATATAGCGCAGATAAGTGATATCTGGTACAACGTGCCAAGTTTAGACATTTTTGATTTATAATATCTGTATAACCATGAAAAGTGCTCGATGCAATCCGTAGCTTATTCCTATCACGTATATGTTGTAGATGCAGTACGGAGGGCAGGATTTTGGATGAAGAAGTTCATTGATACGTCAAATACAGTAAGTCGGTAAATAATTTATCGTTTACAATTCCCTTTGGCACAATTTTTCTTCGTTAGCTTATTTAAATGACATTATCGGCGTCATGTCGCGTTATTTTTGCTTTCATTTGGTGTATTCGTTCTCCCGTATGAGATTTGATTAAACGAAAATTCTCGTGCGTTATTCAAGATGAACGCGCGCGCTCGCTTCGTCATTTCAATCATTTCAAAACCTTTTCCGAGCCCGTGCGTAAAAAATTCAATCGTGCGACTATCGCGTGTTAAAATACTTGCGGTCGGATGTCAAGAAAGATTAAAAAAGAAAAAAAAAAAAACAAAAAAAAGAAGAAAGAAAATTAAATAAGAGACTCGTTCACATTTAATTTCAACTATACGGACTTTCGTGTTATCCGTTATAAGCGTTATCTTTGTTTCTCTTTATCAGTTTTTTTTTTCTTTTTTTCCTTTTTAACAAAGAAAATACAATAAAATATTACGCGTGTTTACAGGCTCTTATCTGTCGTCTAAACATGGTAAAGGCGTACGAAGAGATATAGTTATGTTGTATTGTAATAACTTACATACATGCAAATGTATTATCGTAATTTGTTTGGATGTTAAAATATTCGGGACGTTTGTTTTCAACATATTAAGAGATTAATTTGATTTACGTAAATATTATTTTTGCAAGTTGTTAAAACTTATAATGTACGTTACACACACACACACACATATATATATATGTATATATAAAAAAATTATCGAAATAATCATTGTCTTCCGGACGCGTTGCACGAGAGTACGAAATTTATTGCGCTTAACGCTTATCAATGTATGTCATTGATTAATTTACCCGTGGAAGCAATATATATATATATACATAAAAAAAAAAAAAAAAAAATAGAAAAAAAAACAAACAGTTATTTGCATGCGAATGGAATATAAGACGTAACTCGAGCAATCGCAGAACGACGAGTGATAAATTTCAGTTATAAATTCACTGAGAGTAGAGAAAAATGGGACGCGGGATGGAACGGTGTGGTTGCAACATCGGCAAATGTCGGTCGATTAAAAAGGAAGGGCTCTTCTTCTTCTTTTTCTTCTTCGAAAGGATCGAATTTATCCACTAACGTAATACCACGTTGACCTTGCATTTTCACATCGACGAGTTTAGTGTGTTGGCCGGTGGACTCTTTTGTGCACGGTCGATGCATCCTATTCGGCACGATCGCATACAAATTTTTCGAGGTCTCTTACTCGACGAACGAGAAGTGATATTATTTTTTTTTTTTTATTTATTTTTTTGTCGTTGTTTTTGGAACGAAGACGTCTCGAAGAACGGACGAAGAAAACGGCGGGTTTGCTCGAACCTGACATTGAAATTCAACGTAGCAATAATAATTTTGAACTAGCGAAGTAATTAACGTTCGACATTTTTCGGATGAAATTATTCTCAAGAAATCGCGTAGACGTTTCAACGAGTTCAAAGTTCATGCGAAACGTCCGCCTTGCATTATTATTATTATTATTATTATTATTATTTTTTTTTTTTTTGGTTCCCTTCTTCACAGGACTGCAGTTTCACAGGTTCGTTATTAATTTCCAGAGAGAGAGAGAGAGAGAGAGAGAGAGAGAGAGAGAGAGAGAGAGAAAGAGAGAGAGAGAGAGATTGAAAAAAAAAAAAAGAAAAAAAGTAGAAGAAGAAAGGGAAAAGAAACTCGCACGAGTATGAATTGTCGTTGTTTAAAAGCATTGTTCGACCTTATCCAGACTCACTTTAACGCTCGATAGGCGCGAGAAAATTGCAGAACCGTGTGCGGGGGAGGTGAGGGGTGGTGAGGTGAGGTGAGGAGAGGCGAGGGAGATTGGTGGGCCTTTAGAAATCACGACTTCGCACTTGAACGCGTGTGGACGTGCAAAAGCACAATATATGAAGCACGATATCGACGCGTACCTACTTACGAGCAACGTTTTACGAGAGGAATGCTGTTATCTTTTCGTTCGGGGAGAAAAGAAAAGAGAAGAAAGAAAGAAAGAAAGAAAAAAGAAAATTCAGGGCGAAACTTGGGCGAGTATACAAGCGGGGAGGGGTGGGAGGATGAGTGGACATGATTTATCATCGCGATCTGTGTCGGAACGGTCGATGAATAGTTTTTTTTTTTTTAACCATCCATCTTGGTTTTCCTTTCTTTTTCTCTCTCTCTCTCTCTCTCTCTCTCTCTCTCATCTTTTTATAAATTCAAAAGTTCGGACTTGTCGAACCTTTCAATCTCGGGGTACATTATCGAAGCCGATAGACGAGGCGTGTCGTTATCGATCTTCGCAAATGAATCGTCTTATAGATAATAAATAAGTCTTATGAGTGGTATATAAATATAATAATAATAAACGCGGCCCTTATTTTTTTTTTTTTACTTCTTCTTCTTTTTTTTTTGGTCTCTCTCTCTCTCTCGAAAGAAGACGACATCGTTCGGCTTTAGCCATAAAGAATTTGTTGAATAATAAATGAGAAGACTCGTCGACGTTGTTACGAGAAAGGAAAGAGGAAGAGAAATAAAAAAAAAAAAAAAAAAGAAAAAAGAAAAAGAAGAAGAAGAAGAAGAAGAAGAATCGCACCGAAATAAGAATATAAATACGACGTTGATAAAATAATAAAACGTGAGAAGGAAAAAGTAGAAAGTATAGTTGAACGATCGAAGTCGTGTAACGACGATGGTAGTAGCAGTAAGGATAATAGCGAATTGCGCGCGCGCGTTATTTCTCTCCCTCTCCCTCTCCTTCTCTCTCTCTCTCTCTCTCTCTCTCACTCTCTCTCTCTCTCTCTCTCTTAAATTACGATTATGCAGAGCAAGGAAGGCGAAACATTGAAGTAGTACGAGCTTTAGGGCGTTGCATGATGGATATTACGAACGTAGGATAGGATATAAATGAAAAAAAAAAAAAAAAAAAGGAAAACATTTATATTACTTTCGGGAAACGCGATGGAATGAAGTGAGAAAAATCGGAAAATAAATAAATAAAAAAAGAAAAAAAATAGAATTAAAAAATAGAAAGAAAGAAAAAAGAGAGGAATGTTAAGACGTGCAAAAAAAAAATTCAGATCGTTTATTCATGTTTCTTTGACGATTTATTATCCAGAGAGAAAGAGAGAGAGAGAGAGAGAGAGAGAGAGAGAGAGAGAGAGAGAGAGAGAGGACAGTTTCCACGTGCTCGCTTTGCTGATAGAACTGCAGCATTCGAGATTTCTCTCATTGCGAAGATAAGCTCCACAGGTGTTCTCGATAACACAGTCTCTCGATACTGAACACAGTACACTCTCGATACGAAAGATACGATACTTAAGGAATATTCGAATACGAGTTCTCGTTACGAAACCTATTTCAGGATAAAGGAAGAAACAAAGTGTTCTCAAACGAAATCGATTTTCGTGCGCGCGTGGGTGTATATGTGTGTAACTTGTGCATACACACACACACACACACATACATATATGCATGTGTGCCTCTGTGTGTGCGTTTGTAGGTATACGTGTATGTGTCCTACGTAAAGAACAAGGCCTAAATTCTCATCGTAAGAGAGAGAGAGAGAGAGAGAGAGAGAGAGAGAGAGAGAGAGAGAGAGAGAGAGAGAGAGAGAGAGAGAGAGAGAGAGAGAGAGAGAGAGAGAGAGAGAGAGATATTGGATCGCACGAAAGTAGGCGCGTTCACTTACCCGCCAAGCCTGTTTGCATCCTGATAAAATCACTTCGATCGGATCTCAACGCAAGCGTGTCGTCCTCGTCGTCGTTCGATCGTTCTCGTCTTCTTTGGGTCTCTCTCTGTATTAAATGATCACCACCATCCCCCTCCTTCCAACCCCTTAATCACGAATAACTATCGTCGATACTTTCGTCGAATTATTTTCTCTTACCTTTCCAAGACGAATTTCTTTTGCCTTCTTTTCTCTCTTCTTTCTTTTCTTTTTTTTTTCTTTTTTTTTTTTAACCTTTAACGTTCACCGAGAGAAGGAGGCAAGAAAAAAATCGAAAAAGAAAACAACAAAACACACACACACACACACACATATATATGTATATATGTATATATATGTATATATATATATAAAACGATAATGCACGAATCGAACTGCAACTCTTTGAAAATGTTACGATTAAAATCGAAAGTCAAAGATCGTAATGTTCCTCTCGAATATGGTGGATCGATAAGATCGCGATTTATTTTATGAGGGATCTTACGACGGGGGTATAAAGATCGACGTATTTCGAATCGGAATTTCTTACGATCGAGAACGATACTTCTAATCGGAATTACTTACGATCGAGAACGATACTTCTAATCGAATTTCTTACGATCGAGAACGATATATTAGGGTAACGAGGTGTATCTGTTCTCTTTATACCCTTTTGCAGTCGCCCCCCACCCCTCTCGATCCGTCCCCAATACAGTTTCGTACGAGACTAATAGTAACTAGCGGAGTGTCGGCCGTGTTCGTCGGGACTCCCCGTTGCTTGGCTACGCCAGGACGGACGATTGCGGCGTCGCGACGCGTCGCGACGCACGCGATTTAGCTACACCCTCGTGCCTAGTATCTAGACTCTCCTAACGTCATCCAACGAAATCAAGGAGTAATAATCGGTACACCCTCCCTTTTCTTCTTTTTTTTTTCTTTTTTTTTTTTTTCCGTTACTTCTTCGATCGCTATTCTCGAACGGATCGATCAGGATTTAATCTCGATATTTACTTACGTAATTATATCGTCGTTTCGTTCAAAAAAAAAAGTAGAGTATTATTTTCGTCGAAAAGTTTCGATCATTCGAGACGACGTGTTGTTTCGTACGACGACAACAACAACAACAACAACAACAACGGAAAAATAAGAATGAATAATCGTTAGGATATAATTAATTGTGGAATCATTGAGATTGAAATAATGTGGAATCGAAAGAAAATAGCATTGAATTTATACGCGTCCATTTATCGGCTCGGTTCAACGGGGCACTCTAATTGTCAGTCGACGTCTATCGATCGATGATCTCGTTCCACTTTTAAGAAGCGCGAGCGGAGCTTCTAATCGTCATACCGAGGAATGCCGTGGTATAAGATCGTACATAGTGTATTTCTAATCGTTAAAATGCTCTTTCTAAGGCGTTCTCCGTTCATCAAGGCATACGTTTATAGGTATAATATAATTTTTAATATATATATATATATATATATATATATATTTTTTTTTTTTTTTTCTTTTTTCTATTGGAAAATATATATATCTTCGGGGTAGTTTTGTTGTCGTATTGACATATATTAATTTTATATTTATACACACATACATATATATATATATATATATATATATATATATATATATATTATAAAAAATAATTGATATATATATATATATATATATATATATATATAATAT
>OU426996.1:8457235-8462235 GCA_911387935.1 Dolichovespula saxonica
CAAATGCCTCTGACCGATTGTCAGATGATTGAGAGAGCGTGTATTAATTCTATTGAACGGATCGTCGTGGGTGAAATCGATTGCGACGAGAGAGAGAGCTAGAAAATACCAAAACGGACGGCGAAAATCCCTCTCAAACGGAACGTCGATATATACAAAAGAAAGAAATTATAAAATTGTCCGAGTAGGTCGCTGATAATTTCTTCTTCTTCTTTTTCTTCTGTTTTTTTTTCTCTTTTTTTTTTTTTCTTTCTTTTTTTTTCACCCCCCCCGATAAGACATCGGTCGCGTGTCGCATATCGAAGTGTGACACCCTCGTGACTGCCATTAAATATATATAAATAAACTCGCGTTGTGTTGCGCTTTAAGACATTACTGCGCATGGCGAGACGACGGAACGACGATCCGCGATAATTATTAATAATAATAATAATAATAATAATAATAATAATATTAATAATATTAATAATAACAATAATAATAATAATGGCCTCTTAGAAAATAAGAACGAACGAGAACGAAAGAAACCTTGACCGATTTTTTCTTTTTTTCTTTCTTTTTTTTGTTTTTTTTTTTTTTATTTTTTTTTTGGAATATGATCAAGCAAGAAGACTAAGAAGAATATCCATCTATCATCCGGTCGCGCGCGCACTCTTTAACGGACCGGTAACAATCGATCGATATCTCGAAGGAACGTACGTCACACACGTTAATCGGCAACGATTCTATTATTCCGTTATCTTTTCTGAATATTTTAAAATTGTATAGCGGGGTGGGGGGTGAGGGGTGGAAGTTTTGGAAAAAGAAAACATTACCATACATACGATACATATGTATTATATGACCGTGTTGTACGCGTAGAATGAAAGTATATGATATTTATATTAACGATGTATTGTGTTTACACAACGATTGATTTTCTAAATTATCCATCGCACCTTGAAACGAGATAACTCAGCGAATGATTTACGTAAAATGATATTATTATATATATATATATATATATATATATATATATATATATATATATATATGTATATATATGTATGTTATTTCCTTCGATGGTAATTCTACGGTTTAGCGAGGGTAATTTTTTTTATTTTTTATTTTTTTTTTTTTTTTTTTTTTTTTTTACTTATTTTCATCGTTTTTTTTTTTATTTTTTTATTTGTTCACAATACACCGAGCACAGCAGAGGAATAAACAAAAGTAGTACAATGCAGTAGTTTCTTCGAATTAACGGATCGTTTAATTGTAGGAAACGAATAGAAAGTACTACTGACATGCGGTGGTGAAAATAATTCACGCGGGATGGATACAAGGGCAAGGAGGGAGGGAGGGAAGGAGGAGAGGGAGGGTAGGGGGAGGGATACGACGACGTTCCATACGATCTTTGGACACCTTTGATGACACTCCTCCCGTTATCCCTACGGTACGTCTCGTTCTAAGAAGGACTTAAAATGCGAGATGATAAGATATTCCTTTGAGATGGACGTGTGAGATAATACGATAAGCTTTGTGTGTATGTACATAGTAATATCGCTCTGTATAACGTAAGCGTATAACAAGTGGTGTGCGATGATTTATAATGCGTTTAAGATTTAGAATTAATCATGGCGAGGCGAGGAGGGGGGGAGTAGAGAAGATTCGATGGGAGAAGAGTATGGTGGACGACAGGAGAGACGTGACGTCTACTTTTTTTTTTTATTTTTTTTTTTTTTTTTAAATATATATATATATATATGTACACACACACATACACACACACACACACACACACACACACACACACACACCGGGTGTCTCTGTTTAATATATACATACATACATATATATATGTATATATATATTTTTTTTTTCTGTTCGAAGTGCCTTTTAAACTGTTCAATCGTTTCGCGCATCGTGATCTCGTTGTAATAATAAATAGTGCGTGCGCGTGACGATCGCGTGTACGTTCCTACATTTTGGATAAGGATATAGATTGGGGGGGAGGGGGAGGAGGAGGAGGAAAGATCTAGAAAGATGACAGGAATATGCCGCACGTAACGTACGAACGATATACATTGTGCACACCGAACATATATACATTTATCCATCGCGCAAGATCAAACTGGACCGAGAGAGACATTGATTAGTGGCTATCTCGTTTTAATCTTGATTCTTCCTCGTTTAGATTAGAAAATTTAGATGAACGAAGCGTTTCTTTATTTTTCTTATTTTTTTTTTCTTTTTTTTTTTTTTTTTTTTTTTTGTTGAACATTTGCAAGTTCATCATTGCATTTCGCAAGCGAGTTTTAATGTTCCGTTATATATGTATATATATATATATATATATATGACCGTTCGATCGTTAGATTATTGGATCATTGATATCTACGAAGGATCAATAATATAAAACGATCATAGCACTGATGGGCCAGTTGAAATCTTTTGAAAAAAAAAAAAAAAAAAAAAAAAAGAATGGTACTTTCGTCCATTGACTTAAACAAATTTATACGAAGTGCTCGTGTTAGCTTTGTTAGCCAAATCTCGATGAAATATATAATATACCAAATGTCAAGCGGTTGTCTGATTGGTAAATCGAAGAAGAAGAAGAAGAAGAAGAAAAGAAAGAAAGAAAGAGAACAAAAAAACTGTATTTTTCAACTAATCGTTAGAAATCAGTACGATGTACCAATTGTAAACAGATGATTGCTTGTATGTAGGTAAATAATAGCGAACAAATTGATAATAACGTCGCTAATGTTTAGCGTGAATATATATTGTGTTGATATCTTTTTATTAACGTTTTAGGATATAAAATGTTTAGAAGGGAAGATTCGACGCGGATTTATTTATAAAATGATAGCGAACGTTACATTTGAGGGAAAAAGAAAAAGAAAAAAAAAAAAAAAAAGAAATAGACAAAGACCATATTGATGATGACGAATACGTTGAGACTTTTAGATTCTCTTTTATCGTTTCAAGTACAGCTTCGCGCTGCATTATTAGAGAGAGAGAGAGAGATAGATAGAGATAGAGAGAGATAGAGAGAGAGAGAGAGATAGAGACACGTGCGTTTTAATTGCATTGGGTGCCGGTGAGAAGAAATCGAAACAATGATTTTTGTATATATTTGATCGATACAAGTTGTTAAATTGTTAACGACGAACGTTCGTATTAATTCGATTAATTTACTCGTGAAAAATAGAAATATGAATCGACCTCTCTCGCGCGTGTTTCTCTTATCGTTCAATTTTATTGCAACACCACGATTCTCTAGGATCGGTTTCGTGTTTGTTCGACGAAACGATTTCACGACCTGTTCTCATTGAAAATATTTATTCACCGTTATCACAAATATTCAATGGTATTAAACGCGAACGAACGTAAGCGAAAAAGGAAGAGGATATACAAAAAAAAAAAAAAAAAAAAAAGAAAAAAAAAGAAGGGGCGCGATTCTTACGACCGGCCATCATCATCCCCCGTGTTCAGTTTCCCGAGTGGAAATAATAACGAAACGAGAATAGCGTTGTAGTTTTTTTTTAAGTGTTTCTTTTTTTTTTATTTTTATTTTTATTTTTTTTTATTATTTTTAGGAATGTATAGTATTCGCAAATCTTTTTTTTTTTATTTTTTTTTTCTTATGTAGGGGAAAGGATCCGTTGGGTATATCGTTTATACACCGGCACTACTTCTTTCTCATTATAATTGCGATGTCGTTGGTGAAATTTAACGTGTGAAAGTATTATAAATATCGTGTACAGAAGACATATTATACGGATCAGAGAAAAGTCGTACTCGTAGGAAAACGCAAGGAAAAGGAGATAATTATAATAATAATATTATTAATAATAATAATAATAATAATAATAATAATAATAACGATTGATTGAAGAAAAAGACAAAGACAAAGAAAACCGGTGGAAAGAGAGAGAGAGAGAGAGAGAGAGAGAGAGAGAGAGAGAGAGAGAGAGAGAGAGAGAGAGAGAAAGAAAGAAAAAAGAAATAGTAGAAAAGACGAGAGAAAAGAAAAGAAACACGAAAGTACTGTACTTACTGTTACTTACTGACATTGATAAACGTAAGCGAAATAAATAAATAAATAAATAAATAAAGACGGGTCCTTGACTTTTAGCCAATGAAATTATTCTCGACGATTATTTAACTAATGAACGAGTGAAATATGTCGTTCGATGTTTTGCTACTCCGTCTCGTTATATGGATGGTATTGAGAAGTTACGGGAGAAAGGATGGAGAGCGTTAGATGAAAATTAGATAAAGACACAAATAGTAATAGTTAATATATTATAAAGAAAAGGAAATAATGCGTAATATTATTACTAATGGGGACGTATTCCTGTGTTTATACGATTGATTATTGGTTTTCAATGGCAACAAATGTGCGTATAAAGAACGAACGTTCCAAGAAAAGATATACTCTGTTACAAAATGCGAAATAACAAATGTTTAACATAAACTGAATTTTAATACGAGCCTTTTGTAAATCGTTAATTTTATTCCCGTCCTACGTATACGGAATCCGGACTCGACAATTAATTATGCTTGTTGCATTTTAATAATTATCTTAATTTCTTGTTTCTTTTCTTTCATTCTTTCTTTCTTTCTTTCTTTCTTTCTTTCTTTCTTTCTTTGTTTTTTTTATTCTAATCAATTGTGACAATTCGTAAAACTGATTTGTATGTATGTATATATATATATTTATATATATATTTAGTCTTAATTCGAATCGTCCCTTTAATTCCGCCTTTTTGTATTCTGAAATGGTCGATAAGTTGGTAAAAGATCATTCCTACTTTATCAAGAGCTGTCGGTAACAGTTAGATTTATTTATTCGACCGTCGGTAAGGTAGAAATTTCATACGATACTCCTGTCGATAAGATAGTAAATAAAATGAATCCAAATGAATTTTGTTACATCGCATAAATACATTTACATAAATTGTTGTTCCAATCTTTTAATAAGATATGTGATATCGATCAATAACGGGCGTTTTGTC